>JBCFXI010001169.1:0-70499 GCA_038496175.1 Ampulex compressa
CCTGGCGCCGAGTCTTTGTTCGTACACTACCCGACGATTCGTATTTCTTGGAATTTTACTCGCGATACTTCCACGAATCCTTATATTTTCCACGCTCGCGATGCACGCGCGTACATTCCACCGTTTCTCGCAAATTAATTCACGCTCGATCGCGCGTCGTTCGATTCGATCGACCAGAAACCGGATCGTACTCGATAATTCTCGAGTTTGGCATTTTTCCGTGCGGTCCGAAGAAGGGTCGACAAATTCGATTTCCGACATCTAAACGAACTCGAGTGCAAAACCTTCTCCTCGAAGATAATTTTCTCAATTTTTAAAGCTAACTCCTCGGTAGCTTTATCATTGATCAATACAATATATACGGAGCGATTCGCGAACGCACTGCGACGCTTCGAGAATCGATCCGAACTCGGATACCGAGAAAAAGCGTCGGGCAAACATACGTACGACGCGCTTCGATTCTCCACTCACGGACGGCCGAGGAGATATCTCGAAATTTTTACCATCGCGGCCAAGCCTCTCCTATTCCGCGTTATCCGCGATCGATGATCGACGCGGCACTTAACGCGCCGATGCATTAAGCGACATCGGCAAGGCGAAAACCGAAAAGAGCGGCGCGTCGAAACCCCTTCGGATCCCGATTGACGGAGGAGCGTTTATCGATCGGCGATTAAAGCGGCGGCTCGACAAATCACCCGGGTGTACATAATTAAGTGCGCGTTAAACGGCTCATCGACAATTCCCTCTAATTGCGATATACCCGCGGAGGAAATTGCTGGACGCCGATGCCCACGGGATATTTAACTTCGCGCCGGAACACGCGCGCGGATCCGCGCTCGAGCGATTCCTTCTTCGAGCGGATATCAAACGGCCATAACGATCACCTGCCGGCCTCTCCGTCACGGGCCCCGCGACCGTCTAATGCCCGTCTTTGACCATCTTTTTCTTCATCCGGCGCGTCGCGCGCGCGATGCCCTCCGAGGCCGGAGGCGCGAAACGCCGATGCGGCTCTCGGATTTTTCCTTCGCCCGCTCGCCGATCCTTCCGCCAGGCATTCCGAGCCTCGAGCCGGCCATCGAGGCGCTGCAGGAACGCCGCTGCCGAGAATGATTATCGGGAAGTAGACACCGTGCCGCTCTTGGCTTTGGATTTGCGTGCGCTCATGCGAGACGAGGATCGGGTGCCTTTTTAACCTTGGAACCGCCGTTGCTGCCGTTTCGATGTACCTGCACGTCCTATGTAGGTTTCCTAAAAGAGAAGCGTCGTCGAGAGGAGACGGTGGTTCGATAAGCCGGATTTAATATAGACCGGAAATAAAGATATTCCGCCAAGCGGCCGTGGCGAGTGTAACAACGCTCGCGCCTATCGATCGTGCGCGAAGCACGATCGTTTTTAAGGTTCGGCTTTATCGCGAAAGTTGAAAGGAGAGCGATCTACTTTCGAGCTCGGCGATAAAGTTCGATGCAAAAAGACGTCGGTGCTCTCTCTGATCCCCCTCGTACGGCAGACCGGGTCGTTCGTCGAAGACGCGTGGACGCGGCGGAGTTTGATCGAGCGACGCCGAAGAAACGCCTAAGGAGATCGAGAAAAGCCCGTCGCGCGTTAATGGATCATCCCTGGTCTCCCGTCGACGATCGGGGTTTTCGATCGGCCGCGTCATCCGCGCGGAACGACGTCCAGGGTTGTCCCCTTCCAGGATCCTCGCTAATTAGATTGTTTAACGGGAGTCCGAGAATAGGACGGTGCACTTAATTCGCGTCGAGCAAGAACGACGCGCCGTAAATGGAGGGCGAACGATTAGCGCGGTCGGCCAGTTTGCTCGTCTCCGTGACCGTGCATAGCGGTATGAGAAGCTGCCAGGCGCCGCACGGTGGTAAAACGTTGATTCGGGGTGAACGCAATTATTCTCGAATCGGCTACGATACTAGATCCTTACGACTATAACGTTTAATATCAGGTGTACAACTTCGCTTCCGCCGTTTTTTTATACATCGTTTTAGCGGTGGATAGTGGTCGAAATCGATGGATCGCAGAAGTCGTGAAATAGACTTGGGCATCCGTCGACGTAATTCGTGGAATCTCGAATTTCGGAAAAAACCGGCGAAAGCAAAGTTGTACACCTAATATATTTGTACACAAAGGGATTATAACCGAAAGGTGACAACCGCTCCCGATCCATTTTCGGGGAATACCGTATGCGTGAAAAAATTGTGTTCGACGGTAAATAGAAACTTCAATAACAAGCCACCTCGGCGTTTTTTTCTACCTCACCTTTGTCTACTCTAGTTTGCCGAGGTTCTCGCTTTTATCGTAAATACAGGATAATTCGTAGAATTCTTTCTTCTCGTACACGATGGCCACTCGCGTCTCGCGATAAATCACGCGCCAAATTCTTCGCGGATGATGGACGCGCTTCGAACCCGGATTTGACTCTCTCGACTCCGATCCTCCATCCGAGCAGCTACCGCGGTTCGCTTCCTCGCGAATTTCTCCTGGAAAATTATGCACCCCGCGCGTAAGTTCTTAACGGCGCTGACCCTGACAGTAAATCGTATTGCGATTTGCCGTGCGCATGAAGGCGCATGCTGGTACGCTTGCGTAAGTCGATAACGGTAATTAACTTGTCCGTTTTTAACGAAGCCCAGTATCGAACACTCGCGCCGGCTTTATTTCGATCCCTATCCCGCCATGTGCAGCGCTGGAATAAAAACGAACGCCCGTATGTTTCCCCATTTGCCGCGTACCTGTGTGCGCGCAAAGTGCGTCTAGAATGTATTTGCATCCTCAACGCGTTCGCTGCCTGGAAGTTTACGATTAAAGTACTGCGAGCAGATTACAGAACTATAGTGTCCACGCAAGGTCCAAAAGCAGAGAAGAAAATATTCCTCCGAAGACAAGGAAGCCGCTTCCTCGCAACGAGTATACTCGTCATGCACGACCAACGAATCGATGAAATCGATGAAAGTTAGCCGGGTTGGGAGATGGTAGCTTACCAAGAGCCAGGGCCGGTAAAGTGTTAAGGTCTAAGCGGCGCTCCCGAGCAGCGGGAGGCTCGTAACATATTTTCCAAATGTCCCGGAGGCACGCCATCTCGTTAGAAGATACCCGAGCCATTTTTCGTGCGTCCCGTCATATTAAAGACGCCCCGGATTGATTAAAATTCAAAGTGATCCACTTCCAGCGAAAGCTGCCTCCGTAATGATCGCCATAATACCATATATAAAACCGGCCAGAATCTTTTGCCGGCCGGACGTGACTGAGATCGGAATGAACCTCCATCGTTCCGCCCTAATGCGTCCGACCGGCTTTATTCTGAATTGTAAACCCACCGCTCGTTATCCGCGGCCTAATCGCCTCGAGCCTCACCCCCTCTTCCACCCCTTTCAACGCTCTTCCTTCAATTTAACCCCGGCTCGCCGAAATTTCATTGAGATTATAACGCTAAACCTGTCAGCCACCTTCCAAACGTACTCGGTTACGTCGTATACATCTTGGGAGAAAAAGGAGGAGGAAAGAGATATGTTAATGGATCGATGTAACGATCCGTAGATTGCGAAAAATCGATCGTCGTAAAGTTGGGCGATTTTTCTGAGAAATGTTATTACACTTTGACCAAAGGTGGATGTAATTGAAAAAGGTTGACTCGATGATCAGGGAACTGCTCTTTGATCGATTACAATTGTTGGGACAAAATGATTTCGGGGAAAAGGAAGCGTTGGTCGAGAGTCGCCGTGAATATGGAAGGTTAAACTCCCACAAGTCGGAATAACTTCCAAGTAATGCGCTTACCTCGCATCGCGATTCTATTTTGTCGGATAATCTGCATCGAACTTCTTGTCCCGTAGTTTCCCTCGAAGGCCTCGGATCAATGGCTGTATATCGCCAAGAAGAATTCGGTGGATTTTAACGGACGTCTCTTTGCATCCCGCAACGTGGAAAAGTTTTGGTGGAACTCACTTCGATGTGAATTTCTACGACCACAAAGTGCTTTTTCAGACAATTCGCGAGGGAACGGCCCTTCCTCGGAAGACTTACATCGTAATTCGAACACGCGTGAATTAGCGTCAACACGCTTTCGGCAAAATTAGTCTTTTTTTATTCTTTTCAAATTGGTAATTTTTTTTATCACTTTCAGCATTCAGAGTCGTTTTTTTTTTTCAAACGAGTGAGGAGACAAAGTGTACAAATATACGTGTATTTTTATTAGCGAATACTCTTTATACGGATATGTAACGAATTTTAGGTCGATGCATGTCTATCCGAATAATCCATCGGTTATACGACGTTTCGCTTAACGGTCACCTTACCCGGAACGTATTTGAGCCGTAAAGCGAAGCGTGATGTACTTCATACACGAGGAAGGCACTTTATATAAGATGATTCGTTAACCCTCCATAACTCACGGTAACTTCGAAGCAACGTTTCACGCACCTGTTTCGCCCTAAATCTATCATCGTTACATCGTGGATTTATCGAGTAAATCAAATAGGCATCGCACCGCCGTAGAGGTGCACCGCTATTAATTTTATCCGCTTTACTTTTTTCCTTTTGTAATATGCGATTAGGCAAGAGTCACGATCGTATTTTATGGACGGTACGTTAGGATTTAAAAATAAAATGTACATAAAATATAAATCGGTACCGAGTCCGATCGTACGATATTTGCATCGTCTCCCCTCGTCCAAAGTCATTTCGTTCGAGAAAGATTTAAAACAATTTTTTATCGATCAAATTCGATTATGCCGGTTCCCGATACGTATTATCCGATAAAATCACGGGTACACGTTTGCGAAGCGGAAAAAAATGTTGGTTATGCGCGGAGGGTTAAAGGACGACTCGATTCACTCGCTCGCTCGCTTTTCCTCCCGCTCGATATTCTCCGCGAATGTAAACGACGACGCGAAATTGGATCGCGTCCAGAGCTTGTTTTTGGGAAGACCGATTTTGTGCCTCGCATCGGCCCGAGTGCTTTGCTCGCGAGCCTTCCCATGGACCAACGCTCGAGAGGCAGATCTTCGTGCGCTGTCTCGGATTTTGCGCCGTCCAGCAAACGTTCGATACTCGGCTCTGTCGTAAAAACGGCATATACGAGTTTCCGTAGGCGATAAAGGAAAGGGCCAAGGATGGAGAAGCTGTTCTCGAGAACGCTTAGCCGAAAGCTACGGTGGTGGCGCGCAGTACTCGAAGGGCTAAAGCACCGGTCCCGCTCCATCGTGCAACGGAGCCGACTCAGCTTCGTCCTCCTTCGTCCCTGCGATTTTCCACGGACGGACGCTCGCCGCTCATTTTTACCCCCTCGCGAGCAGCACTTAACCGCCGATAATGTCCAGAACCCGCCGATTAGCCCGATAATCCGACGCCTTTCCTACGATCCGTTATCTTATCCTATTCACCGGCCTGACACGAATTCAGACAATCATTCATTCGCGTTATCTCGCGTTCCTGCGCCTTGGTACATATTATGTACGGTTATTCTCGCGCGCCCATGCTCGCAGCTTGCCGCTCGTGCGCCGTGATAAATACCCGCACACGTGTACGTGGGGGCACGAACACGCGTAAGCGTAAACGCGCGCAAAAGTACGGGCATAGCGCGCGGGCGCACACGTAGGCTTACACGCTCGAGCGTATGGGGGCGCACACACGCGTGCGACGGAAGAGACGGACGCGGACACGGAGACGCGTGTGGGCTCGGTGGAAATTCCTGAGAGGTGGAACGTTATTTTTGCCCGAGCCCCCGGGGAATTTCGAATTCGCATTTCCCCGCCCGCAGCAACGGACGATCCATCATTGGTTACTTGCACCGCCGCGACTACCCGTAATTATTCATTGGGTATACTTCCCTACACCCTCCCCCTCTTTCCGCCTGCCACCCTTCGCTTTTGGCCGCGTCCCTCCGCGTTTTTCCTGTCGTCGCTTTTTCTAGGATCGCCGCCATTTTTTGCGCGTCTCAGCTTTTTCACGCGTATCTCGCTGTTTTGATAGTTTTACTCGCTTTTCGCTACTCGTTATTTTTCATCGTATCCGCCATTTTTTGATGCGCGTTTTTATAGGCATAGTATTTCTTTTTTTGTTCGGCGTTTAATCGTTCACGCGGATTATTGAGATTGCCGAGTCTAGGATCGGGTATTTCGATCCTTTCGGTACGGCTGTGACTTTCGAGTAAAATTTCAAGTGACCATTGTCACTGGTGTAATAGAGCAAATGCTCGACGACGGACACCTACAAGTCTCCCTTTACGTATAATCTCACGTTATTGCGGTACGAGAAAAAAATGGGATATGAACCATGGACACGACACGTTATTGCCCAATGCTTAACGATAGTCATCGACGATCTTTCGCGAGAAGAAGACAATAATGAAAACCTGGTATAGGTTTCGACTACAGGCGCGAAGTTCTCTTGAAAAAATACTATTCCAAGAGCGCAAAGTTCCATCGATCATAATTTATAAGTACACGAATCATCGTCACGGATCGTTCACTACGGCGTACGAATCTCGAAAGAATCATCGGTCGACTTAGGATAAAGTGCGTGAACGAAGGGTAGCTAGGAAAGGACGGCTCGTAACGGAGAATCGCGGTGGCTCGAATGAAGATATTCGGGGATGGGCGTTCGCGGAAGGGCGATTTTGAGAACCCCTGTCGGGATCCCGGTTCCGTGAGAGGGAAAAAAGGAAGGTATTCGGTGCATTGAGTTATTCGACTCGTGGCCGCCGCTAATAATTTTAATTCACCGGACGTATGTACTTTTACCCAAACGGGGACCATTAATTCACCATATATCCAGTGTGTCGAGGGGTCAACCTGTTATTTATCATAAAATATGAGGGCTCGTGCCGGGCGAGCCGCTGCCTTTATGTAATGTGCATAATAAATTGCGCTCAATCTGCTCGCCCCGCCGCTCGAAAAAATATTTGTATAGCCCGTTGCGTTTCCAGCGCCAAGACGTTTCGCTTTCTTTTTTACGCCGCCCCACCCCCTGCCCTTTCTCCTCCTTCGCGAACACACCGTGCTCTCTCTCTCTCTCCCTCTCCCCCTCTCTCTCCCTCTCTCCCGGTGAGGTTACGTTCCTGCGGATCGACCAGGTACAGGAGGAGGAGAGTTTATTCGCATACTCGAAGGCGAATCCACGGCGTGGATTAACGCGCGAGAACGGAGATCGATAGCGAGGAATTCTTTCGGCCTTTCTCGTGCCGCGGACGATTCCGTGGATTCTCGGATCGAGTCGCGATTATCCTCGTTCTTTTTATCGCGAGGTTTGGTTGCGCTCGATACGAGACGCGCGAGAAGCTCTTACGAGATATCCCCTTTTTTAACACGGTTCTCACCGATGAGATCCACGCGAAGATCGATTCTTTACAAGTCAAGCGTCTTCTGGACTTTCGTTCGCTTTCGCCTTACGCCAACCGTAGCTTGGAAAGAAATCTTATATCGTAGAGGGAAAAAAGGAAGGACGATAGTAGTTTACATGGCGATTATGGGGTAGGTCTTTCATTTGTAATTTTAAGTATATAGGATACTCGATATCGGCTACGAAGAACCGACATGGGATACCGAATTTTTTTCTTCTCGTCGATTAGACCACCGCGAAGGATGATTCTCCATAACCCTAATATCTAATAGACGCGGCCTCGCTCCAGCTATATCTTCATACCCATACTTCCACGCGAATGGGATTATCGGTGCATCACTCCGCGGTAGTGGAGTAGCTCTCGAGTTCGCAACGATCCGCGAGTAGCAAAGAGCGCCATATGACGCAAAGCGGTAAGTAAAGCAAGGATGGCCAAAGAAATATATCTCTGGTCGACGCGAACGATTCGAGGTCGAGGCCGGGAGCCAAAGAAGGTTGTTTCGAAAAATCCAGCGAAGGCAAGGCGCGCGCCGTACAAGGGACGTGCCACGGTCACGACAATGTAACCGTGATTCGGCGTTATTGCCAAAGTAATTGGGCCTGCCGTCGAAAGTTTGTATCTTTACGATCCATAAAGGCATGCATCCGAAGCGCGGCGATAAATTGGCAGATGAGCCATTAAGCCTGAGGTAGCCTCGGCGATTCTTCTGCGTTTCTCATAACGGCCTCTAAAACAAACAGGCTCCCCCACGGGACCTCCCAAGATTGTCGTTTCGCAAATGACCCTACCTACGGACGCCGCTTCTTTAACCTCCTGGCAACCTCTCCCGGTCCTGAAGGCATATGGCCAATGCTCCCGGGGCCCTGGATAACGAGGCACGCCGACTCCCTGTCTTCGAACGCCCGAAGATTGTATTACTAACCTGGCCAGCTTTTATCGGCCCTCCGAGGAAGGAAATGCGCCAGGCGTTTGGATGCCTTTTTTTCGCGGGTAAACTCCCGCGACTTTGGAGAAAATTAAGATCGTTATTGTTTCATGCCAGCCAGCGTTAAATCCGGAGAGAAGGTACGATACATCGAGGCTCGGAAGAGAAGGTTGGGTATATCGATTTTGGCTGTACAACGAATCGCGGCTGTTTTCCGCATTATCCTCTGGAGCAGAATTGGAAAAAAAGAGGTGAAGGAAAGAGCGCTTAGGTATCGGTGTATTCATACGCGATACTCGCGGTAGTGATCACATACGAGAAGGTGGAAGAACCAGAAGGCTTGACCTTTCAAACGCGGACTATCCCTTTCGCGAAGTCGCGTTTGCTTCAGCGAAAAGCCCAACGATATTCGATTGAATTAGGGCCTGGCCATAAAGCGAGCTACATCCTTGCTCCTCACAGGATAGGGGCATCATTCCTGCGCGTTCGGACGGCCCTTTTCCTCCGGCCCGTTACACCTGCCTCGTAAACCTGGTCCCCGTTCTTCGAATTTTCTAAACGGTCGCTTCTAAACAGGAGCGCCGGAGGGCGCGCGAGAAGAGCGAGGAGATAAAACCGCTCCTCGCGGTTCTCCCTCCGCGATGAACGATGCCGCTCGCTTAGAGGTGTTGCGCGTAGTAAACGGAGATTTAACGCGACACTCGGATCTCGTTGAGTCTTAAGATACGGCTCCTCTTGATCCCGGGAAGCTAAATTCACTTTACGAAGTCGGGCAGTCGATGTAGCGGATACGGGCTGGATTCCGTGCCAATGGCGCTTCCCGATGTTCGGAGATTTGCTCGCAGAATCGACGGGAAACTAGCGATCCCAACACTTGCCTCTCGAGCCCGCTTCGCTCGATCAGGCGTGTTATTATGCGGATTGCGTGGTTGCACGAATCGTCGAGTGGCTCGAATTGGTCGTTATAAAAAAATAAAAGCAACTCTATGGATTAGGACAAGATGGAAAAGAGCATCTGAAGGAAGAATTATTTGTACGTAGGATACAATTTGTATCGAGGTAAAGGAATTGGGCGAATCGTTCCGTTGCTTTGATCGTTCTCGAAGTGTAAAGACGATCGAATAGGCGTTAAGAAATGTTTTACCTCGCGGGAGATTTTTGCTGTTTGACGTAAAGTCCATGATATAGTGCCAACGCGTCATTTCTGGCTTTCCATCGAGAAAAATTGCGGACGGTGAGATAGTCGAAAGTCAGCTCTTGAGGATATCCGCGATGCAAAATGCGGAAACTCTCGGAATAGACCGGTCTCTGCTGGGAACAATCGTCTTCCACTATTTCGTCGAATCTGGAAATTCTTAGGTACGCGAGGACGAAAGTTTACGTTGATATCTCGCGCGATGCACAAAAGAAACTTTTTATCTTCCAGCATGGTCTTATTAAACTTCGGCATGCACGCATACATGTCGCCAAGCCGGCGTGAGATTCTCTGGAAAACATTTCTCCGTGAAAAGGCTTTCGCTCGGGTATCCAACGCAAATCCAACGATATGAAATACGTTTCGAAAATAATTTAAACACAGCGACGACGCTCAAAAGTACATTCAAATAACAGATCTGTATTCGTAATTGCAGTAAAATGAAGTTGTTAAAAATATGGTTCATCGAAAAGATCGAAATACATACAGAGACTATCGAAACGATCGTTGACGAATAAGAATCGAGATTCGGTATAAAATTGATCCCCCCACTTCTCAACTCTCCACCAAATTCTCTATCAAACACTCCACTCGCAAGACTCTCGATACCTTCTCTACGAAACCTCCCCAAAAACTCGACCCAAAACTCGAAACTAAAAACTTCTCTAAAACTCGAGTAAAAACCAACCGTATGCTCGCGCACTGCTCTTATACACCTAAACTCGCCGCCCTACTCCGCGGCCGTGTTTAAGGATTTTCCTTTCCTCTCCGCTCGGCGGGCGGGTTATTTCCGCGTAAACACCGCGGCTTAGAAACCTTGCACGCAACATAAATATCAACGAAGAACGTTCCACGCGAAGGAGGTATGTACTTCTTTTCCAAATTATCCCCATTAAATTCTTTCATCGCTTCTTTCAGGATCGAAGTACCCGGGTTGCGGCAAGTCGGCGCGCTGTAAAAACCCCGCGCTCTCGAGGCCGCAGCTATTTCTGCTCGAAGAAGTCTCCATCCGGGTATCCAGCAGAATCCGGAAATTTGGAGATACCAGCGGAGGAAAGTTGAGGTCGTAACGCCGGGGCGTTTATCGCGGCGAAGATGCGACGTTTGGCAGCCCGAGGACATAGCGCGCCAGTGCGGGATATCAAGGGGAGCGAGAAAACAGCCGTGGGACTCGTTTCCCGCTCGTAATTTTGCAGTCGTCTCCTGGCGCAGCTTCGCCCCCCTTCCTCCTCCTCTTTCGCCACTTCTCCGCTCCCCTCTTCGGCCCTCAGCCGTGCGTCGGTCTGCGCGAAATAAAGTTCCGATCGGCGGATAAAATCCGAGCGGAGAAATTCGTCGGTGTGCGAAGCGGACCTGGATGCTCTTGGACCGTCGATTTTCACTGTGCTTTCGATTTTACCCTCGGCAGTTCGTCGAGCGCAAGTCCCGATCGAAGATCGTAACGCTTTGGCGCTATCGAGGAGGACGCGTGGATATTTATTTTGCAACAATCTCCGAAGGATTTTTAAGAAGGAAAAGATTGCGAAAGGATCTTCGAGTTGGGGTAATGGGAACTTTGGATCGCTGTGGGATATGTTAATCTTCTTGGGTTCGAGTTGGATTTTCTGTAGCGACAAACGATAATGGAATTGAAGATTTTTCGGAATCGTCTGCTACGTTTATTCGTACCATGATCCATGGAGTGTATTAAGTTAGATATACAAATGTGAATTTGCGCGACACGTCGTAAGGAAGAATCTAGGGGCGAAGGCCAAGATTCGAAGCCGTCTTCCGTGCGCGGATCCAGGCTTCTATTCTTTGAGCGGTCATAACCAGATATAGATTTTCGCGTTCCGACTATTGTGCGAGATATAAACCGGGGTAATTTCGTATGCAAGGGTGTATATCTTTCATGGTAATGGACGTGGGACGATAATGAGCGAGCGATGACGCGTTTAATATCGGGCCTCCGGGCAATGCACCTAACAATGCTCTTATAACAGGTGCAACACCTCGGATTCATCGCGTTCCAGATCCGTGAGCCTTTTAAGACGCCCGTTAGCCTTCTGCACGACGGATCATAAAGGCCACTTAAATGTCAAACGACGATCGTGAAGCGTGAATGCTCCTTTCGGCGTCTAATAAAATCACGAAAGTTCTGCCAACGAGGTGAATTGTAACGGAGCAAATCGCTCGCTCGTGTTTTAGGTGTCTATAACCTTTGACGATCGACGTTCTAATGCCGCGTATCCGGGATATTTTCACATCGATTCTCGTACTCCATCAATTTTTCGCTTATTTTTTAAAATATGTAGGAAAAAGTTTTATTGCCGCAATGGTACGGTTGCTCGATCGTTTTGCTAAAGTAAATATATTTTAAGTACCTCGTCGAAAATCATTTTATCGTCGATTATCGTAAATACTGCTCTTCGATACGAACGTCGGATACTGTATTGATTTTATCGTGGAAAACGCGAATACGATAAAACGTCGCTATCGATAACAAATTTTCGCGCGTATTTTTACGTACGAGTTCGGCGTTAGAATATATTCATATCGGAAATACGTAAAGTGGAATATCGTATTTTACTCTTTAGTACCGTTTTTGATAAGGTACAAAGAGAACTTCGAATAGAATTAATCGGTTCTCGTTATCGAGGAGAGCCCTTCAAAAGTCGTTACGACGTTATTTTCCGTGTAACAAAGTGGCGTTTGGAAAATTTATATCGAAACTAACAGCCCTTTAGCGAATGAAACCTTTTGGAAAATGCGTACCAAATTCCTTTCGCTCGGATTCTGAAAAGCGCGATTCGAAAAATTCGAGCCAAGAGGTTCGCTCTTGATATCGGCAGAAACTTTTAGAAAATCTAGATGGAAACTCTGCTTCGCAAGAAACTCGTCGGCAAATTTATATCGATCGCTTGCTTTTTAGATCTCGAGGAGAATTTCGGTAAATTTAATTTGTAGCTGCATGCCTTCCAGGTCGTGGAAGACCTTTCGGAAAATTGATATTGGAAGTTTGCTTCTTACGTCGTTATCCTCGTAAATATATACTTACCATACCATTATGCTTGCGAAGTATATTATATCTTTGAAGAAAAGGAGAATGCGAGCGAATTAAATATATCCTTATAAACATCCACGTGGCGCAGTAGAATAATGAGAAACATCAGAAAATCCAATACTACGAATTTAAACGAATTTTATCAAATAGAAATATGCACTACTGATATTGAATCTTTATAATCATAGCGTTGCTTATCAAATTGTCCCGAAAAAAGCGTAGAAGGACACGTCATCTCTGAACTTTTTCAAATCTAAGACTTTATGCCTCGCAAATTGAGATTTCTATTCATCGAACCATCATGATCACATAAACGGGACGTGAGTCCATTTCTGACTGTCTTTGAAATCCTGTAGAACTTTGAGACGGGGTATTTGCTCAGATATTCCATTCTTTTCTCGCAGCATATAAATCAACATATTAATCCATCCACTTTTTTTCCATCGTCCACTTTTTTTTTGACAATTTATTTAATACAGTGAAATATCCTTGAAAAGTAGCCGGTAGGTTTAGCGTTAACGCCCTGCCGAATTTTCAGGGTTTTTAGTAATTTAATCGGTAATAGTTCCCAGTAGGACCCGTCGCGGCGTTGCGCATTAAAGCATATTAACGAATGAATCCTACGGGTGCGGTGAAAGTCAGGTTTATTTATCGATGTCGAAGACAGTAAGCGCGCACAGTAGCCGGGAAAAATTTATTCGGCCGCGAAATCGTTCTCTCGCATCGCGAGTAACTTCCGTTCGAGTGCACGCGACGTTGTGCCATTCGGCCAGTCGACGTTGTCGCCGCATTTATACAAAAACGACGTAAAAGTTTAATCTCGAATTAATATTAAGCCATCGAATAGTATTGTACGGAAAATATTGAGCATGCTGCTAGATTCTACAATCTATAAATACGATTGTCATTACTTCGCTATTATCGCAGATTCGTGTAAAGGAAAAGTCACGCATCGTAAATCGCAAAGAACGCTCGATGTGGCAATACATCTACATACGAGTATCCGCGTATTTCGAGGGAAAAGATTAATGCGAAAGGCGCTACTTAGCTCATCGTTAAATGGACAGAGAAATTCTACGCGCAAGGTTAAATAGCTTTATTAAGCCGTCGCATTGGCGCAACGAAGGATGAATGGATTCCATCGGTTCCATCGAGATTACATTGAATTCCACTGCAAAAGTTCCATCTAATCTGATAATTATCGCAGTAACTCATTATAAGCTACATCCTGGGCGGCACGATATCGCGCCTGCCTCACCAAGAATTCCGAGACTTCGCCAAAGTTATTATTAATTTCGTACCTATCGAGGTCCAACATCTGGGACGCACTCAAAATTCCGAAACAGCGTCTGCTTTTAATTAACGCGTGTTCCGCCGTTTAGCCTTAATGCACGCCCGAGTAACCACGGGCTGAGCCTGATTTAAAAAGAAGAGCCCAGAGACGTCTCCGTATCGCCATATCGATAAAATTCCCCTCCGGGCCGCGAGCACGTGCCGCCTAATAGACCTTATTCCTGTTTACGGCCTCCACGTGGATTTTGTCCTCGCGCCCTGATACGGAACGATCGCCTCTCCAAACTTTATGGATTATATATCGTGGATTAACTCTTTCGCGGCCGGTGGCTCGGGCGAAAGAGCTTTAGTCGGGTAACGCGCATCATCTTCGAAAATCTATAGTCCTATCGGAGCGATCACGGCGATATCGTACATGGATATAGATATTTCGGACAAACTCTTCGGGGTCGATACTTTTATAAGCTACGCATAATTACGATGTAATTTCAGATACGCCGTGGTACTTAAATATTTGTCGCGATTAAGCTTTTTGCAAAACCTAAGTCTTTATCGGCGCGGTCTGTGTACACGTATAATATGGAATATTGGCGATAAGGCGTACATCGTCGCATATTTGTCGGCAATCGTGAAATTTAGGGTCAGCTTTGAAGACGATGCCCGAGGATCTTGTATACGAGTCGGTGGGGTTTAATTTCAGTCGTACCGTGGTAACCACGAACGTATTAAACGACGCGAGGCTTAATGACTATTCGGAGTTTGCCGGTCCCCGGTCAAGCGTTGGAACGACCGCGTCAACGTGCACCGTGATAATTAATTAATAATTAACTTTCAACGAAGGATGCAATTTCCTGCGGATTTTTCTCACCGCGGTTGTGCCAACCGAGAAGCACGGCTCGCACCTCGCCGCCCCTCCATTTTCATAATTAAAGCCAAGAAAGGGTGTTTCTCCGCGTATCTTTGCGCAGGACAGAGAAAACGATATGTGCTTAAATATAAAATCGTACGAATATCGTAGAAAATCGGATTTCTAGTGGGAGAATGAAAGTTCACTTTGAGAAGTCTCGGATTAAACGAACTTGGCTAAATCAATCGAGTTCTTCTTTTATATTAATTTTCGGCACCGACCGCCAAGGCCATTTGCCCCGGAACCCACTATTTAAGGTGGATTCAAAACCACCAGCGCTATAACATACATATCGCATGAAAAACCCTCGATGATGGGCAGGATTCGAATTCGAATCTTCCGCGCATACATCCAAGAGCCTCTACCCAAGACACCACCGTAGATATCTACATAGAACGACCACCTAGAGTCAAGACTTTTGCCGCTGTGCGCGTCGCTGCGCAAGGGGCCACCTGGAGTCAATCCCGCGATCCCTCCCCCGGGACGTTTTGGCCCTAATCGAGCCTGCAATGCCACCGCGTTGACGGTGCGTCGCGGCTTATTGCGTAGCACTTTGCGCGACGACTTCTCCTCGTCGGTTCGTTTCGTCTCTCGTTCGCATTAGCCCTCGGCGCGTCACGGTCTATGGGCGGTCTGGGCCTCCGTAGGGAGCGGTGCGCGCGTGTCACGGTGCTTTAACAGTGAAATCCACCGTGGCCGCATTGTGCGCCAATGGACGGGGGACGGCGAGCGAGCGTATCAACGTCGATCGAGAATAACTCTATTTGCGACACTCTACAGCGCGCCTGCACGCCGTTCTTCCAGCCTGCGTTTCTCGCGGGATAGCCCGGTGATCGTCGCTTTAACGATAAACGTGCCACGACAGGGCGACGCTTCGTTTGACCTCCTTATGGAGAAGGACGAGAAGAGTGGTCGTCGAGAGAAGCCACCCCAAGTGTTAAAGTGAATGTATAGGAAGAGGTTCTGGGTCCAGGGTGGAATTTAAGAAACGATCGTCTCTTCCGGTAACTTCTCGCTCTCCTGTCACTCGTGAACCCATAAACGATTACCCTAGTGTTCGATTTTTTTTCTATGGCTTTTTTTGGAATGTTTCTGGTTCACTCAACGCCTGCGATTTCTTAAATTACGTGTTTATTTGATTTTCAAGCTTAATTATTATTATTTGATCTTTAATTATGGAGCCACGCATTAGTGGCCAAAGATCATTATTCCCACGCGAGAATTTTGCTCCAATAAGACAGGATGGAGAGTTAAAATAATATGTGTGCGAATAGGCTGCTAGGTAAGACCGCGACGAATGAACGTGCGTGGCCTTATTGTCCTCTCGCTGGAACGCGTATTCGATAGAATGCGTCCTATTTACGAGCATTGATTCCTAGATGGAGGAAGAGTTGTAGTCCGTATACCTTGAGCCCTCTTCGGCTGTATGGACGTTCCGCGGTGGTTTTTGGAAAATTATTCGCGTAATCGAAGATGTAGAAACCGAGATATATTCCCAGGAGGAGAAGTGTTCGTTCTAACGCTTCCTCCTCGGCTCAAATTGATTCTTCCCCCGCCCTCGCCATCTTTTCCACCAGAAGAAATTAAATACGATTGCGTCGGTCGGTATAAATCCAATTCGTTCTTGCGTCTTGCCCCGCCGCCAGTTTTTCGCGTTATCATTCCCCGGTGGCTCGATGATTTACGGGCCTGTAAATCATCGCTGAAAGTAATTTACACTTGGGGTAAACACCTCGCGAGCGCATTACGCGCGCACCATGGCCGCTGGCCATTATCCGCGCGGTGCAACGAACTAATAATAAATAGGCCAATCCGCCGGTAGGAATTTTGCGATCGCGACGCGCACTGATCCGCGTCGAGAAATTCGGTAACGCTCGTATAACTTGTGCATCGTAAAAAATACGAACGGGTAATTTTAACTCGATTTTTACGGTACTTCAATCAGAATTTTCGGAAGAAAAATATCATAACCGATTGGAATACTCTGCGAAATATTTAACAGGGTGAGATGAGTTGGAAATAATATCTGCAGGATTCGGGAAGATGTTTGCCAGCGTAGAAAATTTGTACGTTAATCCGCCATTAGCGTAGTTACTACCATGGTGGGTCGCAAGAAGCGGATTTTTACCCAAAGTTTGAAGTATATTAAAGAAGGCGCTGTTCAAGGAGGGCGAGTAGCCAATTAGGTTGGCCAATAGTTCGCCGATGAGGCGAGTGGTTATCCCTTTATACATAGATCGCGTAATCCCTATAATTTTTAATAAATTAGCTACGTACCATTTATAATAAGCGCTCCGAAATTATACGAACGATCTCCGCGGGTAGAAAAATTACGGCGATCTTACCCCCGAGAGGTAGTTTTATATTTACGCGCGGACTAAAGTGGAAGTACGTTGATTAAAGTACTTGGAGCATTAAGATTTTATGGAACAGGATGAAATCGGCCTTTATGTTTGTGTACTTAACCGAATCTAACGATTAAGGGGTAATCATTCGCGACGCTCCGATGGCGACACTTTCGTGGAGACTTTGGCGGTTATTCGAGCGATACGTAGCGCGGACTGGAAAGTATGGACACGATAGAAGTAATATCGGTTTGTCCCCTTTTCTTTCTCCGTCAATTTCCAACAGTTTCGGATGGTTGCTCGTGCTAACAAGAGAGGCGGAATACATTAGAGCCCCGAGTCGAGCGCAATCTTGAAACTCGTTTGCCGTATCGAAGATCCTCGACGAGTTATCGACAATACGTCACCGCCCCTACTTTCGGCAAATGGAATCCTCCCCCGAAATACTGGGCCGGAGGTGTCAGAAATGAGCAGCCGCGCCTGAATATTTCAAGGGGTCGCACGTACGACATCGTGGACAAAAGGACGGAGGGCGTGAGACTCGTAACCCGGAATGCGGCGATTTATTTTTGGGATAGGACACTGGAATATCAATTTGCACGATGGATGTAGGCAGAAAAGTCCATAACCTTCGCAGAGTACGCGTAGAGGCCAAGATTTAACTCCGCACGTTTTCTTAATACCTCCGGGGCAATGAGTGGCTCCACGATTTAGGAGTAGCTTCATTAACCGCGATTATAATCGTATAACTAAATCAGGGTCGATTAATGTAAAATACTTAATGGTACCATTTCTGTAGAATACATTGTCTCGTAAACGATGAACAGCTTCAGCCTGTTTTCGAAAGCCGCCAAAACGATCGACGTCTTAAACCCACGTCCAAATGGACATCCAAACCCTGAGTCCAAATAATTCCAAAGTAACATTTTGGGAAGAGAGGTTTTCCACGAAGTTTTCGGCCAGTTAACAGGATCTTAGCCGGTACCCGGTATTTATCCAGCAGCGTTTAGGCGAGAATGCAAACCGAACACGCGGACAGGTTGTTCCACTAATGGGCTGCACGTTCTCCGCGTGATTTATTTAGAAACCGTATGAACGCTCGGCGTTATGCACGGGAGAGTGCACCAGCCGCTTTTCCTCCTGAGAGAATACGCTCGATCCACTCGTCAGGAGCTCCGCGTTTTATCCTACGACTTCGCGTTTATCCTCAAACGAATTTCTCATTCCAGGCAAGGAAATTAAAGTGAGAATGGAGTGTTTTGCGATAATGGAGTATTTTTATATTCCTCGCTACGGCCCGGCTTTAGGTTTAAAATTGAGAAAAGACCAATCGATCATCGATGGTTTTTTTCATGTCATGTGCATAGTGCAGTTTTCTTGGTTCGCAATCCACATTGAGTAAGTAGGTTCTAGACGAAATGACCTTAGCTTCGATAATTGTTTAGATATCAACATTTATTATTGTTATTCGATGAGTCGAAACAAACGAGCATCGAGTGGATCACGGTTCGCGAAGCGTTAAAACGGTGGTCGAGAAGGGAACGCGGAAGCGCCATGTACTATTTCATTGTTATAATTACGTACCGTTATACGAAAGACCGTTTCGGTTTTTATACCCATAAACGAATCAATACCGATCTTTAACGCGCGGAAAATCGTCCGTGGTACGCGCACGATCTCTCTCTATAGGAAAGGCCGTGCCCGATGAAAACTCGCGGAATATCGGCGATGACGGTGCGCCAGGAGATCGCGAGAGAGGTAATTGCTCACCTTTCCAAAGGCGAGCCGTACGAATGCTTTGTCACGAGGTAATAACCGTGGTGAAATAACGTCTGCTTTACGGTTCTTTCATTTATTTCGCGATCGCCGCCTCGAGTCTCTCCGGCGCGTCTTTCGCCGTTGTTTCAGCTCGATAATTGAAAACCTCCTTGGCCGGTTACGCGCGGAAAACCGATGGCTGGAAATTACTTTGTTACAGTTCCATCGCCGTCTACGAATTTCGCTCCGATGGTCCGCTTTCGGTTCTGGTTTCGATCGAGTATCATCAAAGGCTGCCGTTTCCAAAAGGATCGTTGTTTACTGGATATTTCCAAGAAACGTGAAAAGCTGGCGGGCTTTTCTTCAAAGTATAATTCTTCAACGTTCGCAAAATATTTGAACGATCTTTTTTTTATTAAGCATGATATCGATACCTCGATACCGCGATCGTTGATAACATCGAATTATACCACGAACCGAGCGGTAAACGTGCGTTATTCATATTATTGTCCGTGACGGGCCAATCTTTTTATTTATTATCGTTAAATGGAAAAAGTTACGCGGGCATTTACACGACCATTTCAAGACCCTTTTATTCCTTTAACCGTCTCTCTTGCTCGCCCTCTCTTTCGTTCCCCCATAACGGTTAACCGACGAAAACAGGTGCCGTGACGGTCATCGAGTATCTTATCGATCGAATTGTCCGAGCATCGCCGCTGCGTATTCTACAAAATCCCATCGGTCCTCGCACTTAACGAGTGGCGCGTTAATTGCACGGGGGTTTCGAAAAGGGTAAAAGGAGCGGGAGGGCAGGGGGTGTGGGTGGAGGGGCAGAAACCGGGTAAAATAAAAATAAAAGGCATGGCTTCGGGCGCAAACGGCCCCGGCAAATAATTTATTCTTTCATTTCATTTCTTTGCCCGCCCGCGTAATACGAGTTCACCGGCTCTGTTTATAACTCTCGCCGCCACCGGCGAAGATTAAAACGGTCCGAGATAATGAGAACCGTGTGCCACTCCTCGACCCTCCTATCTACCATTTTCTCTTTCGTTCTTTCCCGCACGCATCGTGCCTTTTAAGAATACTCCCCGTATTACTTTCCTCCCTGCTCGTCCTGCCGCGGATTATATCGCGAGTTGCCTCCCCCTCCACCTCCCCCCTCCTCCCTCTCTCCCAGCCCCGTCAAGATGCCGGAAGTTTTAATCGCTTTTGTGCGCGGTCCTGTCCTTTGCCGCGTATCCACCTTTGCCACGTTCCTCGCTCGCGGTACTCGCGATTATCGCGGGCATTGCGAAAGCAGGCCTCCTGCCCAAAGCGGCAGCTCGAATAACCCTCCGTCACGACCTCTTTGGACGTCTGAAACACTTGACGCTGGAGATAAAAAAGAGCCGCGATCTTGTTGGGTCGCTGCAGGGACCTCCGGGTACCGTGGACGCGCCTACGACGACCGGCACAATGGCCGTGCACCGTATAACGTTTGTAAATCAAACTCGCTTTTTTGTCGATATTTACCAGCGAAATATAATATGGATATTTGATATATATGAATGAGCATAATAGTGAAATGATTCGTAGCGTTGCGACACGCGTCGTTTCACCGACGTGTTTCGAATCGGCCGCCAAGACAGCGTCTTGAATTTATTCCTCATTGTGAAACTATGCGAATTAACGAACCGACTAACCCGTGCCTATTATCACCCTCGATAAAACTGGCGTTCGGTACTTTAAATTAACACTCGGAATTTCAAATGGGTTAAGAGTTACGCTATCCGCGTATTTATCCCGAATCGAATCTCACGATCTCGTTGTACGTCACAATTATAAATCCGAGCGTACAACGGCGAGTTATTAATCGCGGTATAATTATACTGCACGCCGTTTTTTATAGTCCTTAGGAAAAAGCGGGTACTTTCATGCATAACATTATCACGCGACCTACTATACGCCGATCTACGCCGGTGTTCGTGCTCGAATAATTACTATTGATCGATTAATCGGTTGATAGCGACCGAAGCATGCGGTCGCGGATACCGATCGCTCAAGTTACATTAGCGGCTTTCCAGGCGCCATTTTAGCGCAGGCCGATGGAATAAATTGATCCGATATGACCGGTACCGGATTGTTTCCACTAAGGATTAATTTCCACTGAGCACAATAGGTCGGCGGATCTAATTAGGAAGTGTCGTTAATAAATCACGAGGCGGCGTGGAGCGAGAATTGGAGCCAACGTGTAAGGACGACTTGGAAATGCTAACGATCGACGATTTCGTCGAAAGACGCGAAACCTGCTGCTTGCGCCAAATTCAAACTGGATGCTGCAGAATGTTTAACGCGTTCACGGCCGAAGAAAATTAAGAACGTCTTGTCCCGGGTGTTTTGGAGAAAACAGCAAAGTTTCTTTAAATTCAATGTCGATTAGCCGCTATTTTGCATGGTTCGAAGGGAAGAAAAAACTACGAGATATCTCATAGAGGACGCTGAATATCTTAAACAAAATCGTCGTTTTGAGATTTCTCGGTGTTATCGTATGTATTGAATTGCTCATTTGCTTAATTATGGGCGTTAGGATGCAGACTCGTTTAAACTCACAATCGTGATTGGTCGAGCTTGACCACTAATTAAACCATGATAATGCGTCGACAAAAAGCGCGTATAAATAATATCAAGTGGCTTGGTATGGCTTCGAATAAATCGTTCTACGCGTTTCTTCTTATACGTATTTTCGATTGCAGGAAACACGGAACGACGCAACTTTCCCCGACGTACACGAACGATCGATAATCTCTTTGGACCTTCGCGAAATATTAATATATATCCTAAGACTTTTGAGCGGAGTACGTCCTTTTCGCAACGTTGCTTTCTTCGCGTGTCTCGCGGCGCGGTGTTCGCCATTTTTCAAAAAGTCGGGAAGCGTTGCGCAACTCTGATGCCGCCAAATAATCAGAAAATAAGTGAGCCGTGCCGCACAATAAATTTCGGCCGTGACTTCCTTCGAAGGTACGC
This sequence comes from Ampulex compressa, assembly GCA_038496175.1. Classification (NCBI taxonomy): domain Eukaryota; kingdom Metazoa; phylum Arthropoda; class Insecta; order Hymenoptera; family Ampulicidae; genus Ampulex; species Ampulex compressa. Next base: position 21,821 of record JBCFXI010001169.1, read on the forward strand.
AGGGTGATCGTAAAGTCGAGGTACAAGTTTGAAAAACTGCTAACCGTTGACTGTCGGGAAACTTGTTTTAAGATAAATGGAGGCCACGCTTAAATACGCTGACTTGGCGTTCGTGTTAATATTCGCGTTCATTTTGACGCGATGTTTCAATCGGCTGCGCGAATTAATTAGGCGTTGCTTCTCAGAGAAATCAAACCTTTGTTAACGCAAACACTGAATCCGATTTAATTTTACGTCAATGCACTTTAAGTGCCATATATACTTTTTCCAGTTCGTATATTTTATATGCTTCATACACCAGGGTTATCCCGTCAAAATGTCAATACAAATAAAGGACCTGGATTTTTATTTGAGAATGAGAAGTATTTTCTCATTCGACCATTACATATTGCAATGATAAAAAAAGTTAGAAATTGTAATTTTACCGAATATTACGAACAATGCAGAATTTGAGGCCGTTTCTATTTTTCAAACATGTAATATTTCTTCTCCGTTGGTGCGTGGAATCATCGATAAGATGTCAGTCTTATTCGTCGGTTGGTGCGCGATCTCAGTTTTATAAAGGATTATAAATTAAACTCGATCGATACCGCATGGATACGACACGATATCATCCTGGTTGAAAATCGATACGAAAAAAGCATGGAGAAAAATCAGATCGTTGGGCGAGGGAGGGGCCGGGACTCGAACCTTTACATTTTACATGCATGCAACGCACTTTACATACTCGATGCTCTCGATATATCGTACTTTTCGAAGTTTATCCACTTCGCGTAGTTTATGTGCCTTCTACGCGTTACGTACTTGACGCTGCGCGGCCCAAGTTGTTATCCAGAGATAACTTTATAATCACCCAGCGCGGCCCACTCCCGACCCGACTTGGCTTCGATCGCCGAATTCGATTTATTGGCCGCGTCTCGAAGCTTCTCCGGGCCCATTCGCGCCCGACGTTAATTAATTAGCCGTGTATCGCGAATTGCGGCCCGAGCTCTCCCCGAAACTAATTTCACAGTGTCACTGCCTATGCGCGTTTCGGATGGGAGTGATCGATGTTCTCTCAATAACGGAACCGCCGCGTGACATAATAAAATGCAAATGCGGCGAGAGGGCCTCGCCTCCTGCCACACCTTGCCGGTCCCCCTGCTCTCGCCCGGCGATGCCAAAAGACACGAGAAAAGACGTGAAAGAGAGAGAGAGAGAGAGAGAGAGAGAGAGAGAGAGAGAGAAGAGAAGAGAAGAGAAAGAGAAGAAAGAGAAGAGAAGAATACCCTGAAATTCGAGCTGCTATATTTTTCTCCGTCGTTCTTGGCGCAAAGCATGTACGAGGAAAGGTGATAAAATCGATGTACGAAACGCAAACGCGTGAACGTTGGAGTCTGGCTCTTCTATGCGTTGTTAGTCATGTTCATTATGACGTACCAAAAAGTGGGAGTTAGGATCAAAGAAGACGTAGGAAGCTGATACCTCTCGTTGGCCCTGTACGTTGCGAGGGAGAGAAAGAGCGAAGGGAGAGAGAAAGAGACCGAAGAGCATTGGGAAATTCGAGCTGCCACATCTTTCACCATCCTTCTCTGCGCGAAGAAGGAATAAATTGCTCGTTACGCAAAACGCAAAAGTACCAATGTCGGAGACGCGATTCTTTCGTTCGCAAGTCGTCTTTCGTCCTTTGCAAAAATGCTCTTACGCGCGAATACTTCGATAATCGATCTAACCCGGAACGATCTTAACGATCGATACCAATGTAATCGGAACAACTCCAGCGATATCGAGGGAGTAACGTTACAAAACTCCCGGATCGCACCTCCTTAAACGACGACCCTCCCTCATTTGCCGCGCATTTAATTTCCTTCGGTGCAAAATCCGTAGAAGAAAATCTCGGCGAAAGAAAGGAAAGAGTAATCCCCGCGGAGCGTTCCTTCTTACGACATCGTCCAGGCGGGAGGCTTCGCCGGGACTCTCGAAGGGTCATAATGGCATCCCCGGTAATGGCATCGGTCTCGTAAACTTCATTAAGACCGGCAATATTGTATCCGAGCCCCGCGTACAGGAGGTCGTGAAAGTAATCAAGGATCGGGGGCTTCCAATTAGAAATGCCTCTCGTCGGCTTCCATGCGCCGTGCCGCAATGAAACGAGTGGCAAACGAGATTGATTAATGGGATTAGAAGGCCGGTGGCGGCGGTGCTTGGATTATTTGCTCGTAATATCTCGCCGCTCGACGCGAGAGAGGCCGGCTCCCTCGAGCTGACCGATCGCCTCCGATTTTTGGCCCCGAGGAGCGAACGCTCGCGTCTGCCAGCCACGGAGGATCGTACGAGGATTCGCCAAAGTTGCCTCGAGGTAATGGACAGGGCCTCGAACTTCCATGCGGAAGATCCGAGTTTGCATTTCGTCTATAAGCTTCGGAGGCTTTTGGAAGTGACGGCTGTACCGCCATTGCGATAGTTTGGAATTCGCCTTGAAACGAGAGGTGGAACGATCTTTGCATCTTAATCCTGTAATTGACTAGAAATAACCATGTCGTCCGTTTTTATTCTTTCTTCTTGATTTAATCTTGGCACGATCCAGGGAGAAATCTTTTTATCCAATGCCGCCTTAGGATTGGACGACTTTAGACCTACCGCCCTTATCTTCTTCCACTTCTCGACTCGAGAGATATATCTCCAGAATGGCGGTGCACGCTTTGAACGTTGACTTGCCTCGCTGGCAGATCGACGCGCGCGAATGGCGTTTTTCCGCGGAAGGTGGAAACGTTCGTGGAAACGAGGAAAGCGGGGCGGTCCACCTGCATTCTTCCGATTTCAACGGCGACACTCCTGCCCGGGAGTTTACGATCCAAAAGCGGGGGCAAACTTTCCGCGAAACTCGGCGCCGCGGTGGAATAAACTTGCTCCGAACTGCGGCCAAAGCCGCGCGCGCGGTTCGCGGACGAGCGAGCACCGTTATGCGCGTATATATTTCCCTCCTCGAACGCAGATTTGCCGAGGACTCGGGGCCAAGAGCGGCTATTTACCGCCAGTAATGGTACACCTACCGGTAACTCCGCCGATAATTAGTCGGGATACATAATATTTGCGCTTGGAATAACAGTAATGAATTTAGTGCTTCCGATGCGGTAAGAGAATGTATAATATTCTAGGGAGAGGCATAAATCGATTATACCGTCTCGCATTCGATGGTTCTACGCGTCTTTGCCCTTTTAGATTATTTTTTATCGACCTTTATTTGGTCGTGCATAATTAGTCGTCGGAGACAGCTCGACGATAGCTTTCGAGAAGGATCGAAAACTGGTCGTTCTCGGGCCAGAGCTCTAGGGTCGATCGTTTGATCGATTTTCAACGTCGAATGCTTTGCCAAATGAAACTTACACCAAACGTTTCATCAACGTCGCTCAATCTCGCGTTGTCGACAATAGTCTTACGAACGTCTCGCATCCGCCTTCGGCCGTTAAATCTTCAAATTCCCTTGCCCACGAGTACCGAGAGGATAGACTCGATCGGTTATAGTAATAAATAATCGTCGATTAATTCCCAACTCGAGTGACTGGATAAATGGTTCGTCGGGTCGACGAGAGGGGCATTCGAAAGCTCGTCTTTCGCGCGGATGTCCAGACATCCATCCAGCCTCTCGGCTCGGCCCCGTACGGGGAGAGGTGGAAATGTTGCTCGGCGATGCCGGCCAATGGGTAATTGGTTCTAATAAGCAACCAGAACCCAGGTTCGTCCTTTCCTTTCCTCGTTCTTCCTCCCGTCTCGAGGACTCGCGCCTTTTCAGCTCGAGAGATCCCTGGTATCGCAGTAGTGTCACCTTACGTCAGCTTCGCATTAGCCCTTACCAGTGGTGCCATCGAAAAATAACCCTGCGAAATAGAGCTACGGTGGTGGAGGGGATCTTCAGCTCGGATTTCCACGCGGGAGACTCGAGTTTGAATCCTGGCCATCGCTACTGGTTTTTCCACGTGATATATATAGCGTAGCTTCGATAGTTCGGAAACCATTTTACTAAATGTAGCCTTAAAGAAAAAGAGGACGAAGGAAAAATGTCGATAGCTTAATTTATCGATCCGTAGGTTGCAAAAAGATTATGAAAAATGTCAGTAGCGACCGCGTCTTGAAGTTCTACAGTTTTTCAAAGAAATCACTGACCGGTCGTTTGACCAGTCGTTGTAGGAATGGTGTTAAACCGTAGGTCCTACGCCAAATGTCCTTAGCGGTCGGTGCTGGAAATGAATATAAAAAACAAAAATAACCGAGCGAATATACGAGTGGGTGTATTTTTCCCCGAAGAAATGACACACCCCTCATCACGAGCGACTTTGTAGTTTCGTAGCACCAGCGTTAATCATCCTCGATTCCTCGCCGGCCCTCGGCGTCTTCGGCGTCTTCGCCCCAAAACGCTGACGGCGCGGATACTAAATCTTCCGATCCGAGCTTCCGAGCCGCATAAGCGCGCACTTGCAACCGCATTTTCCATGGAGGCTGGGTAGCCTTAAAAGTTTCTGACCGAGGCAGCCGAGGCACTTGACATTCCAGCCTGGCGTGCTCGTATCCTTTTACGAGCGCCGTAGCCCGCCACTTGATAAGGCGAGTTTGCAATCGATACCTCGAGCCGCGGAACTTCGTCGACACGTGTACGGGAACAAGTTAGTCCTCCGCCCCCTTCGAAGAGTTTGCGAAGGACGCCGCTGGAAGGATGTGGGAGCTCGAGGAAGCGTGGCTCTTGTGGACGATGTAAATAAAGGCTGGGAGAAAAGGACGAGGAAAGGGAGAACGGGCTGTTTCGTACCCGTCCGTCGACTCTTTACGGGCTTCCCAGTCCAAGATTCGTCCCTTTGCAAATCAAATTCACCCTCCTGGAAATCGAGTCTCCTCGTCGAGTGGTTTTCTCCTTTTGATACAAAACAGGGCACAGCGCGGATACGTAACGATATAAAACGCTCGCGATAAAAAACATCGTCTCGTTGTTTGTTAAACGACGAGCAGCGCGTCGAGGCCACGGCGTACGGTGAACTTTACGCGCGCCTATTGTCCGAAGCCAACGAGCCCCGCCGATGTGAACCGAGCACTCGTCGAAATCAATGTCACCGTCGATCTTTCCCTCGTGTTGCCCCCAAAACCCTTCGCCGCTGCTTTCCACGCTCGACGCGTAACGAGCCGCGTGCGCCAAAACTCGTGACTAACGGGGAAAAAAAAAGCCGGATATTCCACGGTCAGCGAATGACCACGAGAATTGAAAGCGCGAGCCGGGTCGAAATTGAAAACGCGTATACTCTCTAATCCGCGAATGACGAGGCGGGCCGAAAGCGCGGGATGGTTCGCGCACGATGGATAACGAGCGAAACTGGAAACGCGAAGTATTGGCGCAACTCGCGGATAACGAGCATAACTAAAAGCATTAAATAGTTCATAATCTATGCATAATGAGCGTAACCGAAAATACGGGATAACCCGTAAACCCTGTAATGTTCCGTAACTTAAATTATCCTGTACCGATACCCCCCAATTGAACTACATTGCCACGTTAACTCCTCGATGCTGATACCTTTCGCGCAATTTAACGAATTATCGTGCGAGTAGAGCCGCGTGTTTCTAATAACAATTTATATATAATAGTACAGTACTTACGTACCTCTATAATAAGTAATAAGGTGCATAAGATACGCGATGCTCAAAGGAATTATATATTATTATTAGCGGCGGTGTTGAATAACTTACCCTTTCTTTTGGAATAAAAACTTCGCTTATCTTTTTATCGTTCTTTCCAACTTCCTTGACGATAACGGTACGAATATGTTATTCTGCGCCGAGGTAAAATCTTGCATCCGGCATTCTTCGACTGCTGTTGCGTGAAAAAAATGGATATTAATCTTCGGTACTGCGCGTATTAATTAAACACGCGATACTTCGTTTGGAAAATGCCTGCTCGAGATTCGCGATAATTTCTTTACCGTCGCTCGTTTCGCTTACAAGTTCGAGGATCGTTCTTTCATCGCGCCGCTTTCCACGCCGCGATACAATTTTCATATTTGCCGGCATGAATCGCGAGTTTCCGTGAAAAAGGATGTATATACGTGCGACAAAAATATGCGGTAATACTCGGAATATTACAATCCGGCAGGTACCATCTTTCATTCCCCTGAATTTCTATGCCGCAAAGCGAATAATAGCGCATAATGACTTTATGCATACAGCGCATTTATAACGTTTCCTCTGTCGGGAGGGGTTAATCGATTTTATGAAACGCTTCATTAGTATACCCATTTTAGCGTCGAATGTAAAACGGCGTTCATTAAATCGGCGAGGAAAATAACGTTCGCACTTACGTGCCTCCGATGATCAAACTTGAAGGTATTGCTTCGGCGAATTTAAGCGTACAATATGGAATATAAACTCGATTACAATGCTCACGCCAAATAAGGCCATTTTTTCCTACATTTTTAAATACAACATTTTATTGATTTTACGAATTTTTCAAATTTAAGTAGGCTTTACCGTAAATTTCACATATGCACACGCGGACACGATGTTGCGCCATAAGGCTTAAAGTGCGTTAAACGTTGCACGCCATAACCGGTAACCAATTCGAGTCGAGCATCCGCGATCGAAATTTAATTAAAGCCTATCTTCGCTACCATCTCGCTTTATAACGGAAGATGAGTAACGAGAGGGCGCGTATATATCGATAACACGCGATCGGATATGTATACACACGCTCCCGATCATAAATCACCGGACACTCGATGATTGCGAAGAAAATGATCGTTAGAAGCTGAACGCGATATATCGGTCCAATTTTTCGACTTTACAGCGGTACCAAAACTCGTTAATTAACTTATGCGAACTATTTTCAACTCGAGACATTTATTAATACAGTACCATCAGAATTTCTTTACGCCAAAGAAGTAATTCTACGCGTTACGTTTTCCGCAATTCTCGAATCGACCAGGATATTTGGCCATTTTTCGTCAATGCCCTGAATACAAAGTTAATAAGATGCGTGTATAATCCGATCGAATATTCGAACAGAATACAGTGGCTTGATTTTATTATTCTACGGCGTTACATCGACCTACTTTACGTCAATGCCCGAACATGCGATTAATAATATGCGCACACCCAATTTGAATAAATATCGCATTCATAATGTATTTAATAATCCGGGAGGTATATAATAATCCCATAATTCGCCTCGTCGCGGGCTTGAAAATCCGTTCGGCTCCCGATTCCAGCAAACTCCCGTTGAGGATTTCGCGCTCATTTAGGCAACACCGAGTTATCGCATTTAAGGCGTTAATTCCTTTTCCACGAGAATTTTTCTTATTTCGATACAACTCGGCAGCTTATTCTTAAAATTTTCCAATATCAATTTAATAAAGAATTTACCATTTAGTATTCATTTTTCATTATCGCGCCACGCAACAGTGGTCAGAAATTACTGATAATCCACGCACCATAAATCAATTCAGGTCGATCGAATATTCAGCTCCACAAGACCGGATGGAGAATAAAAATTTTAAAAATTAAAAAAAGCGCGTATAGGGTACTCGCCAAGAGCCCATAAATCATTCGCTTTTGTACTTTTGTAGAAGCTCGGAGGAAGCAGTCGACCACGTTTATCCCGGCAAAGCTGCGACGGCTCGTGGACGAGAATGCAGATGCGTCCCAGTCTAGGAGGCATTAGCCGCTCCAACCTACCAGGATGTTTGATGACCCATTTCGAACTCCGGCAAAACGGATGTACAAGCGGCATGAATGTTGCACAAGACTCGCGGCGGTGTCGAGCGGTGATCGGTGGATATGTTATGCAAATTCAATTTGCAACGAGCGCGGTGCACGCTCCGTTCGGCGCAGCGCGGTGCCTAATTTCTCTTAGAACGAAATTATAAGCCCGTAACAAGATTTACGGCCACGGCAGAGCCGCAAACGACGAGCAATTCACGGCGCGTATATGCATATACGGCCGGCGTTGTGCCACTTGGCGCATTCTTAGTGCCGGCCACGGTAATAGTTGTTATCGGCCACGCTCAAAAACTGGGAACACAGGGCCCATAGTAACGGATAATGCTATAAATTAACGCTTTCACGACTCCCGCCGCATGTGCCGACGCCAAGTCCTTTCCGTATTAACGGTTAACCCTTAGCGCCGCGATTCGAAGCCGATCCGCGACGCTCCTTGCGAAAGATCCTCGATCGGGCACGCTTTTCGCGCCTCTCGCCTACCGTATTGGGACGAAGATCCACGGTTCTTATTCTATTATATATTATACTTAATATATTATATACCGGGTTATTTATCAATGTTCAAATCGCGAGCGTGGCGAAGACGCGATGCTCTCGATCAGCGTCGCGTTCCTTCGATAGATCTGCTCTTCGAATGTACCGAACGAATTCCCACAGTGCGATTAGGAGAGTACGAGTAATACTTCCACGTTATCCTATTCTCGCGCATTTTATCCCTACGATATACGCCGCTGATCGTATAATACTGGCAAAGAAATTAAAAAGCGCCGACGTACACGACTCGCATTCTCGGTGTAACCGCGAAATACGAGGCCGAAAGGTCTTTTCCCGTTCCTCACGCTCGCCGTGAGATAGAGCCGACACGCGTATTCCAGGCTTGTCCGCCGGGAGGTGGGAGGCGGAATTATGGAAGCGGAGGAGCCCAGAAATTGGACCTTTTCGACGGAAATTGGACCTTTTGAAAACACGAGCTAACGCCCTTAACGAATCCTGGTCGCTGAGAAGATCGGATCGAGCAGGGTCAGGCATAAACCTTGGGCACGATGATGTCGTTTAAACTCCTACCTCGTGGCAGATAAGAGACGTACACTCGAGCGTCCTGTATCCGAATCCCCATTATCCGTCTGCCTTAACGGCCAAGCGAAATGTTTGCCGCTACGAGAAAGGGGTATCGTTTATAAAAGTATACGTTTTTTTGTTGTTACATATACAGCGTATATTTTTTCTTGCGCGACCAAACGTGTCTTCGTGCCTGTAGCTGCGATGGGAACTGAATAAGTGCTCGAAGCCCTGATTGTTAAATGGTATAGGAATAATTTGAAAGTTTGAAGCCCATGGAAGTGCGAGGATAAGTGAAATTGTATATTTAAAGAAGCGTGCGTTTTATTATTCGAATATTTTTTTAACGCGACATTTTGTCTCCGTTGTTAATACGTCATTCGGAAATATTTGAGGGCGAACTCATTATTAATGCGGCCCAGTTCTACTGATTTATCGAAAATATATCTTTATTCTTTTACAAGCAAATGCGTTTGCGTAAAATTATCCAAGGCAATTTTTAGTTTAGGTAATATACACCGTCGAAATTCCATAGTCCAGAAAGCGCCAGACCGATGTATAATATAACAGACTCGCTTTGAATTGTCTGGTACAGATACGCGATATACCTTCCACCGTCTAGAAACAAGGAACCGGATCCATTCTACGCGACAATTCGGGCCATTGTAGAATCGAGCATTGTAGAGTTTCTAGAAAGCAGAACGACGCTTTAACAAATGCACCAAAATTTACATCGTCATAGAGAGGCGAGGAATCAAACGATCAAAGAGCAAGTACGCGCCTCCTTCTTTTCACCGATCTTAAGTAGAATATTGCTTACAGTGACAATCGGTGCTCTCTGGGAATGTAAAATTAAAGGAAGCCAAAGAAAGTCTTAAAGGGAAGGCATTAACGAACGAGTATTTCGAGCCACGTGGACAAAAACGATTCTATCATCGCGAACGTGTCCGTTACTCGATCGCCAAGAAAGGCTATTGCACCGCGATTGTCGTCGATTACCTTTCTCTGCTCCATTATCTTACAAGTTTAACCATCTGCCCATTTGGATCGATCCAGCAACAACCGTGGCTTCGAATATACTCGCTTACCTTAGAAACTCGGGGAAATGTGCAACATCGTATCGCGACGACTCGACGATGCACGATTGAAGAAACGTAGAATTCAAATATCGTCCGAGAAAATAAAATGGAATGCGCGACTTTGGTAAAGCGATATTTTTTTATTCGTTACGTAACAACGGTACGATCATAGATCAGATTTATACGGGAATTTATTCGTAATTCAGATTTCTCGGTTGGGGGTCAATTTTTTTTGTTACGAAATATAGCAATAAACGCATATACGGTTAGTTCATCCGCAATCATGAATTTTCCTTCACGACCCCAATTCCGTGCCAAATATTTTTTTTTTTTATAAAATAAATGACAACCGCCAAATTTATGTCGGGCCAAATTTATAATTGTAAAATCCGTTGTTACGGGGAGGGTGCGGTAAACGTAGATTGACCTTTTATTTAGCCTTTCATTTTTAAATATATAACAAAAAATCCGCCAAAACTGGTAAAATGAATAGTAATACGCAAATAACGTTGCAACGGCAACCGTGACTGATATTCCGGTAAAATCGCAAATGCCTCCGGAGCAGTGCCAAAACTCCGAAATGCGGCAAAACTTCATTAATGGGCAGAAAACGTTTTGGACGTGTAATCCGACATTAATATTCGAATCGTCATTCTTCCCGCGCGCGTTTTACACGCGTATATCGCACGAGGGATAGGACGAAGAAATATCGCGCCGCAATGCACGGTTAGACCGCGGAATTGTGCTCGCGCGCGTTTCCCCCTCCTCCCCCCCCCCCCTCCTTTTTATTATTCACATTTGGGCGGACAGGCGCGAGGGAAAATATTTGCGGTCAAAGGGCAAATAGTATTTCCACGAGGTTTATACGAAACATTTTGGCCTCTGTTTACAGGCGCCGGTTCAATTACTTTAAACCACTCGGTCGTACTTTACGGTAATTAAAACAACCAGCGGCACCTCGGATAATCGAGCAGGCGCTTTTACGCGGGCGGAGCGCGTCCGCTGGGTGATCGCCGCGAGGGAAGCTTTTATATCATAACAGGTTCGCGTCACGCTTAAGTACATTCGAAATCGACTAAGAAATCATGTTCGTAGACGTATTCACTTACGCATCTGTGTATCACTTTACCCTATTCGATTCCTTTTTCAAGGCTAATTGTAGCGTATTACCATCTGTCGGGTTAATGGCCAGTAGTTATGATATTGGTCCAACGATCTTAGAGGTCAGTGTCTAAAGTAAAGCAATTGTTTCAGCGTTCGAACATTGAGTTATGCAGCGTTAAAAATGCCTAAAATCCAAGATGAACGGTGCCCGAAGAGGCTCGATGGCCGCTGGCCGCTTCGATCGACGATGCCAAACGGTAATAGGGAACTCGATCGTGCGCAACTAGCCGCGAATGCCACGAAGAAACGTGCACCGGCAGTGGAAAGAAAGGCTGGTTAATTAAAACAATAAAGTTCTTGCGACGGGAGAGGAAGAACGAGCCGTGCCGGGTGATCGTGATTGATGGATAAGTCCCTGGAAGAATAATAGCCCGACGTGGCCTGGGATAGACGAGCTGTTATGCCCCGAGAAACGTCCCCGTCTAATCGCATCCGCCCTTTTTTTCTCGCCCCTCGCGACCAACGGGATCCCCGTAACGGCTGAGTCGCTGCCGATGATCAAATAATTAGAGTCTCGTGCCGGACGATCGCGGGAGATTGGGCGACCTTGTCTGGCGACCAAATTCCGATCGTCGCCTTTGGAAAAAAACATTTCGTACAAGTTTTCCCTCCTCTAAGCGCGTACACAGTTTTTTTGGCCACCTCTGATTAAGCGATCTATAACAAACGTATTTAGAGTACTAACCTAAGCTCAACAATACAACGCGCACGGGAACAATTATGCGCGATATTCCTCGCTCCTTCTAGAGAACAATGTAAAGAGCTTATTTTCGTCGAGTAAAAAAAAAAATACATCGACGCGTTTGGCCAAGTCCAAAACTATCGAACATAATTTCCATTGTTTTTCCACAACGGGAAAGCCACAAAGGGCCTCGCGCCGATATTCAATTTGCAGGCAGCCGTTTTCGAAAATTTAATTAAGTCCGGCAACAAAAGAAACACGGGCCGACCACTGGGGTCCGTACATTAATTTCCCGCGCGATCCCTTTGCGGAATCTAGAAAAGGCCGAGGATATCGCGTCCAGAAACGTTTCCCGAGCAATAGGTCAAAACATAAATCTTCGTCTCGATGGGACGGCAGAGCTAACGGCGATTTGAAAGCTGTTCTTTGTGAAAAATGTTGTCGGCTTTATTGGGGCAGGTATGACGCCGGGGGTAGAAGAGGCTCGTTCCGGGCGTGCAAGGGTGTACACCCTCCTTCAAAAGCCTTAGGACATTACCGCCGGTACGAGTGGTCGAGTTTTTTTAAACGATAAACATCCGGTGAAAAACGGTTTCAAACGTTATCGATGATTTTGGCGAGACTGGAAATCGATTATTGCACGCCCTTCTTGTTACGTATATCGACGGACGTGAGGGATACGTAACAAAAATTTTGCACTGCTGGTTGAAGCATTTTAATTATCTTTCATTGATACGCGTACTTTTGCGCGGTATATGTACTCTTCCTCAAAATTTTTCGCATAGGTACTTCTTTGCGAATATCGCTAAACTAAAGTCTCGTGCCGTTATCGAACAGCGCGAATAATTCATTAACGAAGAACATCGGTAATATTGTTGTAACATTAGCGGAACGTCGTGTGGTAACATCCACACTCTATTATCTAAACTGCCTAGGGGTCCGGATACTTGTGAACAATAGTGTACACGAATATATAGGGCCGAAGGACTGGCGCGATTGAATCGAAAGCGTTCCTCGATATTCTCCGCGGAACAAGGCGGAAACGGTTTCGGTTCCTTCATTTTCTCCCCCCTCGCCTCTCTTTCCTCATCCGGAGTTCGGCCAAAAGTGGCGCGAGACATTTTGCTCGAGATTCTTATTGCGCGAGAACGAGCTGAAAGGACGCGCACGGGCGCCTCATCGCGTGGAGTACGCGTGGAGTCGAGTCCTGATACCAGGAGCTGGGCTGGATAGTGGATAGAGCCGCGAACTTCCACGCGAAACTTCCGAGATTCGAATCACACTCATCATTGCTATATAATTTACTATAGGATATGTATATCGGAGTTTGGGTTTCTAATCCACTACGGAACAGTGGATTCCGGGTCACCGATATCCAGCTGCTTTGGATATTAAGCGACACGTAGAACATTGGGTCCTTCAAGATTATTCTTGAACTCTGCCACGATTTCGAGTAGAGTAAAATTTCAGCAGGACTTAGTAAAGAAATGCGTGCTCTCTACTTTCTCTATAGATATCCTGAGACTTCCCTCGATGAAGTAAATAAACTTTGTTGCGGAGAAGAAAATCAATAGCTTCGTAAAAAAAAAATTACTGAGATGCTCGCTCCAGCGCGTACGCGCAGATACTGAACTGAAATAACGGTATATGGAGTAATGGATTTCTATTCGGTACCCTTATTACGTTCCACGACTGTAAACCGTGCGAAGCATCATCCCTTTCCCCTCTTTCCACGCCGTGCTTCTCCTCGAAGGCACAAATGTAGAACGAATCGCTGAAAGTGACTTTCCCTATCGATTCGTAATAACCGTTCTTGCGAGATGGAAATTGATCGAGACCGAGGCGTGTTCTCCCGCCTGCTTTCCCGTTCCATTTGTCGGTAAGCGCGCCCTTTACACCTACAGATTCGCGGCATATCCTCCGTTATAATCGAGATATAAAATACCGCAACTCCTCCTCGACGTGGTACTCCACGAGATTTTTATTCCAAGTGAAATTCGAAAAAATTTTCGCGTTTGATTTTATGGATCCAGCATCGATATGGTCTACATCCATCGACCATATTGAGTTATATAAAGAGTATGGTAGAAGTATTCTCGTCTTACGGGAAAAATTTCCTCGCGAGAATTAGAAGAGCGACGACATTTCTTTAATTTTTATAACAAATCTTAGCATCACGGCTATGAGATAACTCTCGGCCGATCGGTTGGGTTTATTTGATTTTTTATTCTATACACTCGCTGTTATGTATACAGGGTGGTAATAAAATATCCTTTGCTACTTCTATGGTAGTTGAAGTTCCTCCGACGATGAAAAATTATTCCAAAGCGATAAATCTAAATACATAGATTTTGTTGCAAGGTAGTTTGCATAATAGGAAACGAGAGCTTTGAGGGGCACAACCCATTCCGGACATTCTCTCGCTGTCTCCTAACGTTTCGAGGATCTGCGCTTCCCCGTTGCTTATGCAACACGGCGACTCCCCTGAGAAAGGTGCGTTTCCATTTCGCCAAAGAGGAGAACGCTCTAGAGACGTATCAAGTCGCGAATCTGGCGTCGTTTATTACGATCCCTTTGACACGGCTATCAACGATCGTTCCTTCGCTCCCGCTCCGCCATTCTGATATCATATTGAATTTTTAACAATTTCGTTGTCATGATTTATCAAAGTCCGACGTTTGGATAAAACGATTTGAATAACGAGCCGGATCTAAAATTTGAACGAAGATGTACTTTCTAATATCGGAAAAATATTTAGGCAAAAAAATGCGGACGTAAAAATTGTCAAAATATTTGCGATGCACAAAAAATCTCACCATTAATATTTATACAACGCTTTCGATATTTTCCTCGCCGCTAAAGCGAGTTCTAAAAACTGAATACACGGTGTGAAAAATAAATCGTCCAAGTTCGGTAAAGTCTCCTATCGGTGAAAAAGCGACCAGAACCGAATTGGGAGCGTTATTATTATAATAAAATAATGATGTACAGGGGATACGGCGAGGGTTAACGAAGGATCGTGGTACGTGTACGCTCCAAAGATTCCCAGAGTGGTCCCCTTTTACCGTGAAATAGGAAAGCCCGCTCTATATCAGGATCGTAGACGAGACATTTCGTAGATGTTCCATTAATATTCAGTAAAGACGCGCGTATGGGGCATACTGTCTCGTATCTGAAATTCCGTTGGTGGCTGCGCCCAGGCGACCGGAGGCGGAGGCAACCCCGGGAGAAAGCAATTTCGAAGTCGATTCAAAGCCGAAGAAATTGAAAAATGAGCTCCTTTGTATCTCTCCGTTAGCTGTACATATAGCGCACACGGACCGAGCGGATACGGAAGATCTTGGTGTATAAAGGGAACGTGATGCTCGGCTACGTGTGCCGGAGTGCTGGCCGTGCATATCCACGGAGGATGCAACTCTCGAGCTGTATTGACGCTTAACCACCCACTCTTAACCGCACCTACGTAAGTGCACGGCTCTAATTTCATTTCCCTGTGCTTTCATTTTCGACGCAAGGAAAACCTTCGAGTCCGACGCGAGGAGAGTTCAAAAGGATCGGTAGGCTGAGGAATATTTCGTAGGAGGTTCGACAAATTTCGATTCTGAAAGTCACTTCTACACGCGTGTGTGCGTACGTAAATTCTTATGCATTGTTTTTTCAGAATCGAATTATTAATTGTTCATAATAAAGAGCGGACTACCCGTGCGAGTGATCGATAATGACGTTTGAATTATTTTTGTCTATTACACCGGCTTGTACACTTGCGTCCGCAAATTAAATTTGATCGGTAAACGAAGAGGTTGAGAGCGTGAAAAGGGAGGAAGGGAGGATTCGTTTGTCGCGATGTGTAACCGATCTAAGGCAGCCTTTGGACACGAGCAAGGGTATCGAAGGGTCGTTAAATAGACACGTGTCGTAAAGGTAAATAAAGAGTCGGTGAGAAACTCATTCCTTGGCGTACTCCTGCAGTAAACAGACGTACTCTCGCGGTGCGGTATCTCGACAATGCGTCTACCGAGTGCGTATCATCTGGCACAAGAACGACGTTTGGATGTTCCACTATAATGGTATTTGAAGCATGTTCATTACATCTGCACCATTCTCATATGTACCTCACGATTGCTAAATTATAGTTATGCTCGTCGAAACTAAAGTATAGCAAGGATTAAACATTTACCGCATTTTTGACCGGAAGAGGTTTGTAGAAATCGCGCTGGGCCTGCGAAAAGACGCGATACGCTATTTTTTAATATATCACGGCAAAACAGTTGCGCTTATAACATACGCGAGAGCAAAAGAAAAAATCCTACGGAAAGTCGGTTGTAGAGGGTTAACTTTTGTACGCGAATGTTCCGACGCTGGTTCCTTTTGGCAAAGGCGTAAAAAATTCAGCTTCCTTGGCCGAAAGTTGCCGAGCCAAAATATTCTCGCGTCAAAGTCGCGAAGGATTTCAAAAGCGTGCATATACCTGCTTTGGCGGTAACTCGCTCACGCTCGAATCTAGTTTGACCCGAAGCGCACAGCCCTGTCGCTCCGCTTATTGCGCGGGTCCTATAAATATGTTACTTTTACAGAGTACAGGCTGAATACCAAAAATTGTTCCTCCCAATCTCGCGGGCGGTTGAAACTCTTTACGTCGTTTCACGAGAAAATACCGCATGGTTATAAAGTAGCCTGGAATTTATTGCTTTATTATTTTTCTTTGCAGAATATTCTTGAACCTTTAAAAGAATTTATCGGTTAAAATCCGAGCTTTGCGATATCGTTGCGTTGATCGATAAAGCCTGACCAAAATAAAAGTAAACATCTTCGATCGTTCCTGGATAATATAGTATAAAGTAAAAAGCGAAGAATATAATTGTTAATAGCTTTCGAATATTTAACGATAACGTATGCTAAAATGATTTTCTCAACTTTGTCGGTAACTCGGTTATTTATCCCGGGTTAATGTTGTACGAAGGTTTCTCCGACGGTCGAACGAGACTCCAGCCGTTTCGAATTATATCCGCGCTCACGAGCGCGTAATTATGCTAGGCAAAAATTAGGAAAAATGAAAGCGAAAGAGGTAAGAAGCCTGAGTGGATAATTAGCTGGTCCTTTTAATTTACATTAATTAAGCCGCCGCGTCGGGCATGCGGACAACATTTTTGGGAATGGACGCCGTGAGTGCAACGACTAAATATACCCTTCCCGTAATCAGTCGAGGTGCAGGCTAAAGCAAAAAAAAATCGTCGACCAAAGCGTAGACCGATTCAAAAAATTCTCTCCCTTCCTTAACACCTGCGACCGCCCTTCGTATTTCCTCCATTATTAACGATTACATTTTATCATAAATTTAGATCGTAAAACTCCTTGGCCGAATGCTGCCTCGTACTCCTTCAACGCTCAAGAGGATATTTGACAGTCTAATAAAAAAATTTGTGATCACCATAAATCGTCGATACCAGATCTAAATTTCTGGCGTACACTTTAATTAAAAAAAAATCCTCTCTAATATAATTCTAAATTATTAGAGAAACCGGGAAACGTGATTTCTTACATCAAATATTTTTACGCAAGAAAATATGTTATCAATAGGATCATCAACACTTTTTGCGCTGAAGATCCACGCAAATAAATCGCGATCACTAAGGAGATAAAGGAAGCTTTTAACATAAACTCTGGATGGATGCATAGAATCCGTTGCGTCTCGCCGATAAAATGGCGATACCTTCTGCCGACAAAATGGCGATGTGTCCAGCCGATAAAATGGTGGAAGCAGATCCTAGGCTAATTAAGGGCGACGTTCGATGTCGGCGATTAAACAAATAAACGGCGAAACACGCTAGCCGCGAAGAACGGGGCAAAGCGAGCACCGTCGAAAGGGACAAAGTCTATAAAAGGGGGAGAGGGGCCTAATTAACGCTTCTTCCGCACGCAGCCGGGGCACGCGATCTGCGCGGCGGTGAGAATAAATCGCGACGGTGTCCCTCATTACGATCGTATAATTGGGTCGACGCTGAGCGAGAAGAAGCGCAATTTACGGAATCTAGCCGCTATCCACGTTGCGCTCGCACGGTGTTTCCCGGCTGAGAAACGCGACTACGTAATCTTCGGGCGAGGGCTCGTATTTCTACACAAAGCAGAACCCTCGAATGAATTATGTCGAATAGAGGGTGGATCTACTCGCAGAGGCTTCCCGAAACTCGCACTCTGTATCTCGAACCGCTATTCTCCCCCGTAACAATCACGATTTTCACGGAATTGAAATCGAAGGATATTAACGATCATTCACTTATTTATATCCATCGTGCAGTATTTTTCTTTCTTTTTTTTCTTTAATTGATTTTCGGCACCGACCGCTAAGGTCATTAGGCAGTATAGCACCAGGCACATCGGAATATACTAAAACCGATAAAACTTCGATCAACCACACCTGTGTCAGCATTCGCAAAATATCCGTATCTCCCCTTGTAGGCGAGAGAACGAGAAAAAGAAATCTTACGTAAAGTCAGTTCTTTCGAGGAAAGCCGGAAGCTTATTTCGCGTCGTTCGTCAAAGTAGAGAAAGCGTCGATACTCGTAAACGCTTCCACTGGTCTTATCTCGTACGTATTAACGATAACGATTGCGGTATTTTAATTCGCCTCGAGGTCTTCCGGTATCGCGAGCTTCGATGTCGAAAGCTCGTTAATCGGCGCGTTTAAAAATCTTTTCTTCGACATCGAAATCGACCCGCGGCCTCCCGTGAAAGCCTGGGTTCCTATCGTGCGATTCATTATGCATAATGCCACTGGCCGAGCACGGTCGCGCGTTAAAGCGGCGCCATTTAACGGAGATTATTTACATTGTTTATGCGCAATCGTGCGAAATACGCATCCGAATCGGCGCCACCGACGAAACGGATAATTGCCAATGCGTTAATAGCCGGACACGTACAGGGTGACCCAGAAAAAGGACCGCGAATCGGGGCCGATTAGATTCTCGATGATCATCGCAATTTAGGTTCCTCGATATTTCGCCAGCGTTAACAAACTGCAGTCCTGCCAAATGAAATCAATAAACGATAAGCTATTGACTTTATTAACCCGCGAATGGATAAAAACGCGTCGATAAAGGAATTAACGCATCGTTCGAAATTCTGCATTTTGTATCTCTTTGGTACCGACAATCGAGGCACGTTCACCGTATTTCGTCCAAGCACATAGTTCACGTGCAAACCAAAACCGAATACAATTTCCAAAAAGCAAAAACCGGGGTTATTATTTAAAAATACTCAGCTTCGAGAAAACTAGGGTAAAATAAAGAGAGGCGCAATGAATATGTAATTACAAGTTCCAAACTTTTCTAAGGACGTCCAAGCTTCCATCCCCGAGTCGTGGCTACCGAGAATCTCCTTACCAAAATCGCCTTTAAAGAACATCGATATTCTTTCCGGAACACCCTGTATTATCGAGGTGCCGTTAGCAAATATAACGGTCGGGTTCGATATCGGAGGTAAAAGGTTACCGTGGTCTCTCGTAGTATCGCGAATTTGATCGAGGCGATCTTACGACCCGCCTCTCTTTCCTCCTTTCTTTCTCTCCCTCCCTTCCTCCCTCTCTCCCTCCCTCTCTCTCTCTCTCTCTCTCTCTCTCTCTCTCTCTCTCTCTCTCTCTCTCGCTCGCTCCTTTCCCCTCTCCTTCCCCCCTTGGCCGTACCCTCAGCGACGAAAACGATTCGCGGCAGGGACCGGGGTAATAACACTTCAAAGCATATTTATTCGAGTGAAGCAGGCGGAGCGAATAAGTAATTTCAGAGGGGTTTAACTTTCATGAAAAAATTCCACGCGGCGGGACCCTTTGTGGATATCCGACTGACCCGGCCGGCTCGTAATGTATGCCGCGGCTTAAAAGCCTCCTTTCTGCGGAATGCGCAATTATTTTTTAATGCACATTATTAAATACTCGGGCGTACGCGCCGGTATCAACCGGGATCCGCGGACGGACTCCTCGTCGGCGATTTACCATCCCCGTGAAACGTCCTGCCGCGGGAAAAATGTATTGCGTAATTCCCCGACGGAGTGCGTATGGTAGATACGCGCGGCCTTCTTACGCGCCGAATCCTCGACACTGTCGCGCGATTCCGGACGAGCGGCACCAGGTAAGCGTGCGATTATACGAGTATGGTGATTAATGTTTTTAAATAAATTTACATTTCGTCATTTCCGCTACCGTGCTTCGTATAATAATATGTAATTTCATATTTTATACGCGCAACGTGAAGTCACGTGGATATACGTCCAGGTGCTTTGACATTTAATTTTGGTTCATTGGAATTATTATACGGTGTCAACGATCGTTGCGCCAGCGAGAAACGCGTAGAAAACCTGGTTGAACCGATCGACGCTTTTTCCAAGTACACGGAATTTATCGAAAAATCTATTAATCGAACGATGTGAGCGAATTAATAGCGTACGGTAAATCCGATTAAACCCTACCAACTTGTATCCGATCGACATATTTCTCGCAAAAAAAATCTACAAATTGGACAGAACGAGCGGTGCAAGATAGCATGGTGCTGCCATAAAGAATTCTAATCGGAAACGTCTGGACGCTATATAAATCGCGGGCCGTGCAGAAGAACGAAGGGAAGACCGCGAAAGACGGAAATGGGGCAGGAGAGCGGTGGGGCGGTTGTTTGAAAGAGAGGAAAAACGAGGGGTGGCGTCGAAGAAGGACTGCGGTCTCCGCAGTGGGCTGGCTCGCGTGCTAAACTATGCGTGTAATATGCTGAATTATTTCAGAGGGCGCGAACCAAGAACATTACGCCTCGCCGGAATCTCAACCCTTCCCTCTGCAGTATCGAGTCACACTCCGATAATCAGCTTAGCGAACGGGAAGTAACGTTACTTTCAGCTCGTTTTTTGCGTGCCGCGAGATATTGAGATTTAAAAAGATCAATCGCGATTGGCAAACGTTGCGATCGTACAGCTATCGCACGATCCATTTAATAAACGAGTCCGATAGCGAGCGTTGAATTTTCGAAGAGATTCATATGCCGGCTTATTTTATTCCTCGGTGGAACATAGGGAGCCTCAGACCTTGAGTGATCGTGGTTATCGATACTGACGAAAAGATTAAACGTGGTTGATCGTCGCTGCAATGGCCGGCTTAATTAACTCGCGGGTCGAGCGAGAGGTGTCGAGCCGTCAAAAAGGAAGGAAGAAAAACGGCGCGAACGTGCGTCCGTTTCCATCGAAGGTGCACCGTGCGAAGTGGAAGCTCCGTGAAAACTGGAGCTGCTCTCCGTGACGAGGCACGATGCCCGTCCGGCCGTAGGATCACGGAAGTGATGCGTCAAACTGGATCCGCGGGCTGATTTAATTAACGACGGGATATGGCGCGCCTATGCGTCGAAGCCAGTGAACTTGAAATATCGTTCTGCCACGGGGAGAAACATTATCTGCTTTTCGAACGATCGTCGGCCCGATAAGGGCCCTCGACGTATCGAGAGCCTTCCCTCGTTGTTTTGCGCCCGAGGATGGTACAGTGTCTCGCGAAAGGGACGACGCCAGATTGTGAAATTACGTTTTATTCGTACGGCGTTCTGCTTGCGAAGATGGACAAATCGATATTTCTTTTGCGTGGTAATTTAAATTTGTGGTCATTTGAATATCGTTAAAAAACAAAATTATCGAGTTTCGTGATTAATATTTCGGTACGGAAGTAACGTGAAATTAAAGGACTTCGATAAATTGGCAGTTCCTCCGATTGGATACGAGCGCGGCCCGATTTTTAAGTATCTCCGGTTATCGATATTAATTACTCTCACGGTTTTCGATAAATTTTAATTCGTATCTCTAATAATATTTCGTCTCTTCCGATTGCTTGTTCCCGTTAAACTGAACGGTATTTTTAATCATCGATTATAAACACCCTGCATTTTTAAGCGTGCCGTATCGTATGTAAATACTTTTGTTTATACAGAGTACGCGTCGGTATGTTTGACCGTACTTCAAAATATATACCTCTACACGATATACTAAATTTTGCATTTTGTTCCTCGCCCTATCATTAAAAACTCGTAACGTACGTTTAATGTAATGTCCGTACTTCTCGGCGCAAACCATTTTCAATTATGGTTATTACGTTATGAAAAAAAAACCAAATCAATATTCCCCGTTTCGTTTATTCAAAAATACGAGAGAAAATTGAATCGCTTCGTAACAATATTATGATCACCGATAATACGAATGGGCGCTAAAAAGTAAAAAAAAGAATGGCGTGACCAGTCGTTGTGTTTTCCATCAAAGTACAATTCGTACGGTTTAAAATTTCAACGAAGGCCACTTTTGAGGGTAAAACATCGTACGATCGACGGACTACTTTTGTTGCTCTCGTAAGGATTGGGTACGCGTCAGCAGCGGAAAGTTAAGGAAACGTCGCGCCTTTGCTCCATCGTCTCCTCGCTCTCTCCTTCCTTTTTTTTTATAACGAACGACGTACGTGCCACCTCGTAAGTGCTGATACCGTAATTCTTTGTGCGGAGGGTACTTTCGCGACAAAGGTGCGCTGCCCGCGGTGTAACGTGTTTTACGCCGCGCATTTCGCCGCGTGGCGTTTGCTTTGTTCCAGACGGAAAGCACGGGAGATCCAGTTACTCGTAGGCGGAGGCCAATAATTTTACGCCGCGAACCTGGTGCCTGGCAGCAGAAGGGAGAAAAACGGTTCGACGCCGATTCCTATAAACCCGATTGTCGTCTACCGTTCAAAGCTTTAGGATCGCCTTTGGGGAGAATTGCCACCTTTTCTTCCCGCAGACCTTCGCGGAACGTCAAATCGCTGCAAAATTCCTCGCGACGCCCGCGCTTTTGGGAATATTTTTACAACGCTGTAAAACCGAGGTTTTTAATACCGAGCACACCGAGGGGAGGCTGAAACTATTTCGAGGCTTTCGGTGTTAATTAAGGCTCGTAACCGATCCGGCAGGGTCGATGGATACGTCGCGATGGTCGTAAAGCGTACTCCTCGCGGAACGCGAAAATATACACGTTCGACGGGTTTATTAGCCGATTAATAACGTCGCATTTGTCGTGGTAATAGAAATGAGCGCGGATAATCTTTCCGCTGGCGGTTCGGGCTTACGCGCGCCACGGAAGGTTGGTACAAACGTTTAATACACGTCAATATGAAATGAATATGCCAGGGGTAATGGAAAGTTATAATTTATACCCGGCGTATATATTTTACATTTTGTTTTTCGGTATACGCCATCCGTGCTGCGCAATCGACAAATGGAGGTGCAGCCGCGTTACGGACGGCCGGCGTAATCAAAGCAAATGGGCAAAGCAATCAGAATTTGACGGAGCAATATATACGGACACGAATTCGGGGAGTATCGGAACTCGCTTATCGATCGATGACCTTGCCTAATTTAGCCTTACGAGCAAATCCAAATCCCGACCACCCGAAATGCCGGGATAAATCTTGCCTTTACAACAATCTAGATCTTCACGCTCGTACGAGCACCGATGTCAACCGTTATATTCTCCACTTTGATGCGTTTGATTATCTTTATACGTTAACACGGGATATCCTTTTAAAGGCTACAAATTGATATTCGATCGATAACTAATTGAGAAAAAGGCGAGGAAAAAAAAGGGCCATCTGGTGGCTGGACCAGCGCACAAATCTCCTTCTCTTTCAACTTTCAAAACGTCCCGTGGCTTTCGCGGGAAGATCTATACGATACCTCATAGTTCAAAAATTCTAAGGGTCGCATAAACGAGAAAAAAGCCCGATCTAATTTTTCAAAAAATATTCCCACCGCTTCGAAAGAGCCGCGCAACTCGAGTCTCGGTTCGGGGATTATTTCCGAATTCCAATTAAACTGCCGCGCGATCACCGTCGGACTTGGAAATCCCTGTAACGAAAGTTCCGAACAAGCAACATTCTGCAATAAATCCAACAACTTAAATTGCTTCCCGCGATATTGAATGTTACGTAAGATCGATACGCGCAGAATGCGAGCCGGGACCGTGGCACGGTTACACGCGCATTTTACAAACAATGGCAAAGCGGAGCGGCGCAAAATTCCTATTCGAGATAATTCCACCGGCCGGCAGTCGCGTGTATTTCACGACGAGGCCGTGCCCCTCGGCCGATTCATCGCGATTCCTGCCGGGGAAGAAGATTACGGGGTTTAATTACTTCTTGCGCATACCGCTCCTCGCAACCGTCATCCTCGGATTATTTTTTTTGCCATCGTACGGCCGATAAGAACGGTCAATATTGATTCCCTCGATTCGCAGTTCGTTCGTTAATCTTTCTTTCCTCGTTTAGCACCGCTGATCAGGCTATCGGATGTGGTCGATTGTTTTCGAACGATACGTACCGCTGGCTCGACGTAAGAAAACCTCCGGGAGGAATGCCGCTCTAATTGCTCGGACGAAATGCGCACGCATCTGCTCGAGCGTAACTCGGTGCCAAGCGTATTATTCGCTGAACGATCGGCTACGCTAATTCGACCGCGCGACAAAGGCAGAGGCCGAGAGGTATCGAGAGGTGAATACTCATCGTTGGTTATGGGCGGAGGATTTCTGTCCACGAATTATCCTTATTCCAGAAATATGTAAAGGAATGCTTTAGTCTTCTAATGGCGTTTGTTTCATTAAAATATTTATAAACGTGAGAAAAATTGCGGGATATTTAAATGGCTACTAGCGAATAGGTTAACAGAGATTGGTGGTAGGATGGAAGAGTAAATCGTGGGGTTTGATGGACTGCCCGTAGGAGCGAGGATTCTACTACTTTGCAACTCGTTACGTCAGCAGTCAAAATGTGGAGACTGGGCGAGCATCAAAGGAGGGGACAGGCGTACCCAGCGAAAGACCTCTTTTGGCCCTGTGTTTCCTTTCATCGAGCCTACTGTACGTGCGTTGAGCGTTCGATACTAGAGTTAGGGGACGTCATACCGACGTAACGAAATATAATATGTAGGATAAGAGAAAGGAGCAAAAAGGAAACCTCCCTTAAATTAAAATCCATCTTGGAAGAACTAGATCCCAAAGTGGATGAACTTGGCAATTATTGCTGAAAATTAAGAAAAAAAGTGACCAAGTATTTCTATAGCTATGGATCGGTTATATTTTCTAGCCTCCAAACAACAGGTGCGCCTGTCAAACGCTTTTTATAGTAACGCGTCGACCGTGGTGGACGATGTCTAAACGATATACACGGTCTCTAAACGGCTGCACAGCCACGCATCGACTATACTGGATAGCCTCCAAGTGATATACGCGACCGTTAAGCGGTCAAATAATCGTACGTCGACTACAATCGACGACCACGAAGCAGTGCATGTAGCATTCCAGGGGTTCTGTCCATTTGCAACGGTACGATATAATAATGTGCGATTCGTGTAACGAGAATAAGAAATCCGGCATTCGATGTGCAAGGTGTTGACGTGAAAAATTCGAGCGGCGATTCAACTGCGTGCAATAATATTATTATATGCAGTTACGAAAGTGGAACGCCGTTATCTACGAAAAAACGCTGCTCTTTCTATCCTACGAGGACGCGTCGTGAATCGTGACGCTTTAAAAGGATTTGCCCGATAAAAATTCCCGGCTAAATGCGACCGGAGAAAAAATGTGGAATTAGTATCGTTCCTCCCAAACCGTTCTACCAAACTGAGTTTCGGATTTTTGGCTGTGATTTTTTAAATCCGGCGAGGGTCGAATTTTATCCCGACGATGAACTCGCCCCGAATTACCAGCATTTGTGCCAAACACGTACGAATAGCGGAAGAAACTTAATGAATAAATTTGAATGGGCAAAAGTTTTATGGCGCAAAAACGTTAGCCCGCCAGTTCTATTTGCGTATTTATATCAAATATAGTTAATCGCATATACCAGTATTTTACTTTTAACGCATGAAAGATCGCTTCGATATTTATTTTCCTCTTCGTGCCAAATCGAACGACCTATGACAACGGTAGCAGCTTAAACGAGGCCACTCGTAAAGTTCGCTATGGAATAATTTTTTCTTCGAAGAAAAGCAGGACGCATTCATCGTAGGAAATAAAGCTTAATAAAAACGTAGCTCAATAAAATATCTCTCTTAAGACGAGCTTTTCAATATTAACACCGCTTCGGCTGAAAGCTTTAACGTCGACGAAAAATCGCCGTCGCCACCTCAGGATTTTTCTTCGCAACGTACCGTATACGCGGCATACATACCGCTCTACATAAGTACAGTGTATGCATAATATATGTATACGCTGTCAACTTAGCGACTCAGAATTCAACATCAGCGTTCGCTACTGTACATCGCGTATGCGTGACGTACGTATCCTCCTGAGAGACTGGCCTCGCATATGCGTTCAGAATACTCGGCCGATCTCTTTGATATATTCCGTTCATACATAATCGCAAATGTGTACCACATCTCCCACAAACGTATTCCACATCGATACTAACCCATGGAACTTTTGAAAATGCACCCTCTTCCGGATAACCGATAGAGACATACGCGTCAAGCAATGCATCTTGATCTCCGCGATTTCGACGCTCGATATAGGAGATTAATGGAACGCTATCGCGACACATAAATCGGGTCTACGAAAGCTAACAACGAGCGATCGCTCACGAGTATGTACCGTTTTGGCTCATAAAGATGGCCGTGTAGCGATAAAAAAGGGACGAGGAGAAATTCAAGAAAAGTGGGGCTGGCAAAGGGAGGATAATCGAACGGCAGGCGACTACCGTCGCTCGCAGCAAAAAGCCGTAGTCACGCGTAGGCCTGGGTGCTTAAATCAAAAGCGACGAAGGAGGAAGCTGGAGCGCAATCTCGAGACCGCGTTACACCCACATAAATTTCTTTATCGCGTCGTATGATGTACCCTGTCGTGTTACAGGTTCGCTTTTCAATTACCTCCCTCGATGACTTATCGAGAGGTCGTCGAGATGTAACGGCCGGATAGACGTTATGAACTTAATGCGCTCGTTGCCTTACCTCCGAGCGCCAAATACCGCGAGCGTATTTACGATAATGTCGAGCTGCCTATCGCTCACAGCCAATCTGATCGATTAGCCCGATAAATTAAGCCGCGGAGACAATGAATTCGGGATTGGCAGACGGTAAGGACTCGTCGAGGGGCCTGGGTTATAACCGCGAGCTGGCTGGTGACGAAGCGCCCCTAAACCCTCCGTAACGGCCCTACCATCCTCTCTATAATCCCCCTCTATAACGCGCCTTAACCCTTTGACCGTGGAGAGAACTTCTGGCGGGATCGCGAGATACTCGATGGAACGCGCGTTCTTCGCGAACATCGATTCCCAGCTTCGGTTTACGGGATAGTATACCTAAAATCGTGCACGGGCAACCCGGTCCGCGATGTCGTCGAGTTCGGTTCGATACGCGGTTTAAAATTTCAAATAATTCAATTTGCCCGCACATGGCAATTCTGCAAATGGATTGTACACCGCGCGGAAACTTATGGTCATGGTCGGTGAATACACATTGATATATTTATTTGCATTGTTCGTGGAAACAGACCCTCACGGTGATATGAAAATTGAAATTGGTGCGTTAATGAAAAAAGTTGCGCGCCCTTATGGGAAATAATCGCTCTACCGCCTAGCATTCTTTACGTAACCGCCACCCTTTATTAAGAGCACGCTGCTCGTCTCTGTCTCGGGTTATCTTCCAGGCTGAAAAATCTGGTGCACCGGAATATATACGTTTCCCCAACGTTAATGGCTCGTCGATCCGAAGGAATAGCCTCCTACGAGCAAACAGCGCCGCGGATTTCTCCGGCGCCGAAGTGTCGAGTCAGATTTCAATGAGCGATCGCGTATCCGGGCGAAGTGAACGAGTTAATAGTTTCATGCACGTACCGACCGATACCCGTGGGTGGCGATTTAAAGGCCGTAGCGGGCGATTCGTTCCGCCCTTTTAACCCTCTGATAAATCACCGTCGCTTCAAAGCGCCGCTCCGTTTACGCGCTTTGTCGCAATTCGCTTATCGAGTTCTTCCCGGATTGGACGAATATTCTCGATCAAAGGGCTATCGGTTAGTTCTTCGAATCCTCCATCGCTCGCATCCAACTTTCCCCTCGCTCTTTAACCACCGAGAACGAGATTCGAGTATCGTCGGAATGTCGCGAACTAAAAGTACACTTTACAGCTCGTACTTTAGGAGAAAGCCGATAAGTCAGAAAATCATCTCTATATCCCCCGTCGAAAATCCAAGAGAACGCGAGACGACGGTCGCGACGATTCTTCTGCCCTTCGGATCTTCGACGAGCTCGACGCAATAGCCCAACGGAGAATCGAGAGATGCGAGTAACGAGGCTCGTACTCTCGGGACACTTCCACGATCTCCCAGGCCACCGTGCTCGTCCTACGGTAGCCGACGTGGAAGACGAGGCCAGATTCTGGCTGGCAGATAAGAGATATCGGCCTCGAATCCAGGAAATCGCACGGTCGGAGCGGTAAAGACAGGGGAGATCGGTCGTCATTATTAAGATTTCACGGGCCAGCATCCGGCGATCGCACTGTCGGGGCATTGCCCGTGGAATTTACACGGGCCGTAACTCATATCGATTCCCGATAAATAACTTTAATGACAGCTGAATGGCCTGGAAGGCGGGAACCGCGGCTCGCGGCTCACGGCTCGGGGCTCGGCGCTCACGGCTCGGCTTCTCGAGGAACCGAGGGCTCCTCCGCGCTAACGGTGATCGATCCTCGCTCCTTCCAAACCGATGCAAATCATCTCTGCGCGGACACCCCGAGCTGGTGGCCTCGCTTTGGATCGTTAACCCATTGGCGCCCACCGTCCTCGATCGAGGTCAGCCGGCTTTTCCGTTATTTTTTTAAACCTACGTTAATTCGAACGGACGGTGGGAATTTGGCGTGGTAGAAGAAGCTTTCCTTCGAGGATGGGTAATGTTGTTTAATATCCGTTACGGTTACTCGCTTCAAGACTCGTCTTAGAGCTATGGTGGAGTGGTGGATAGGGACTCGAACTTTAGCACGGAACACCCGGGTTCGAATTCCGCCCATCATTGATCGTTTTTACATGTAATATGTATACCGTAACTCTGGTGGTTCGGACTCCGCCTTAAACGATAGGTCCTAGGCCAGATGACCTTAGGTACTAAAAATAAATAATAATAATAATAAGTACTAAAAATAAATAAGGAAAAAGCAAAAAAAAGACCCTTCTTCGAAGGGGAATATTCTCTGAGAACCGTAAAAATAAATTGGGTGCCGACAGGGTCGAGCGCGAATTTATACAGCGATCGACGTATTAATAAAAAGCATTGGTATCGAAGCGCGTTTATTCTTGTCGGTGCTCATTACTCGGATCTCCGGGTCTCGCTGCTTTTGTCGTCGAAACGTTAGCGGATCGGCGATTACCGTTCGTCATGCGCCTTACTCTCTTTGGATACCGCACAATTCCAGTTCTACCCCGTGATTTATCCGTGTAAAACGGTATCCGCGATTCGTTCTTGTCCCGACTAATAGGACCAGCTTGCGCGAGCGTGAGCGTGTACAATGTAAACTCCGCTCTAAGATCTTGGGCAAAGCACCAAAAGGTTTATACGCGTACGGACGTTAAAGCGCGAGATCGTTTTATCTCGCTTGCCTATTGGATTAAACGGAGTAAATCGATAATATTCAATGGTGCTATTATAACTTTCACGGTGCTTCGGAACTGAACTACGAGCGCCATTAATTTATTTCCCGCATAATCTTGTCGCCGACGAGAAGTTGATGGAAGAACCCAAGTTGGGCTACGATCTTTCGATCGACCGTTACGAGAGCTCATTATCGACGTAATTCCTCATACATTACCATCGAAGTTTCATAATCGTAACAAAGGTTTCGTTCTTGGAGAAAACACCCCGATCTCCCTCCTCTCGTTCCAAAACGAGTTCCGATTTATGCACATCGATATTTAGAACGGCGAGATCTAATTATCGCTCGCTTTCATCGATAACGAATTCAGAATCATTATCGAGCGCCACGAGCATTTTGGAATATCATTATGAAAACCGTTCCGGTCCAAGCATCCGCCGGTCCCCTTTTTTTTCCCAACACTTTCTCCCGCACAATTTCAATGACAACATTCCCCATAAAATACTCGTAGTGGTCCACGATAGTTCTCGGTTTACGAGTCCCCGACTTACATATTCGATTAAAAGAAAAAAAAAAAAAAAAACGGAAAGAAAGCCAGTAAAAATGATAAATACAGTTAAGGTCGTTAAAAGTGGCGAGGAAATCTCGTAAGGTCGCGCGTTTCTCGCATAAGGTAATTACAGGACGAAATGGTCCCCGGGCCGTGGCAGGCTGCGCGGCTGCGATTGTCCCTATTATCAATTACTGCTTTCACGCATGGCCTGCCGCTGCAGACATTTCGCAGCGGCTACGCTCCACGGCCGTAAAGTCGGGAGCGAGGATCAGCCCTGGGTAACGGTTGGCAATAACAGTAGCTGCGCCGATCCGGCCAATGATTCCGCATTGTTCTACACCGGCAATAAATGTCAGGACGACGGTTACGAGGGCACCTCCTCGTCCACCTTCCCTTCCTGCACCCCTCGTCCGCCTCCTCTCTCTCTCTCTCTCTCTCTCTCCATCCCTCGTCCAACTCCCCTCTCCCCGCCCCACTCCGGCCCTTGGATAATGCGCTTTTCCTCACTTTGCGTAAGTCACTCGTAAGGAGGTCCAAGAGCGTGCATCCCGTGCATCGATCGCGCGGAACTTCTCTCCTTCCCGATCCACCCTTTGCTCGGGCTTTACCGGACGCCCAGGATTACGCGGGATAATTCTGGATCTGTAATGGTTCCGGGATTGGGCAAAGTCTTTTGAACGAACCGGAGGTTGAGTACGAAGAGTAAAACGGAGAATGTTACCGGGAGTTCCACGCTCGAAGAAGAGTGTATATTGTCGGATTGCGGAAGTATGACGGTGGCTCGGAAGAAATCAGAAAATGTAACTTTGGCGTGGACTAGGCGTGAACGAAGTAACGTCGAGATTCGTATCCTATGGTGATTTGCCTTCCGAAACGATCGTTTCTATGCGTACAAAGTCGAATCCGGAAAGAGAAGAGGTACGCGCATGCATTTAAATCGGAAAAGAACGATCACCGGCGAGGATAATGAACCTTTAACGGAGAAAAAGGATGGTTCCGCGTCCAGTGCACGGAGACATCGCCGTATTGGTCGTAAGATTTTTCGTACTCCGGCCGACGTTGGCATTCCTGAGCGGGAAAAAGCTCTGCGGGAAAAACAAACCGAGTGCCGGTGCGAAAACAAGTTCATCGAGACTCGTAATCGTCGAAGCGGGGCCGGCCGCGGTGATTTAATGCGATACTCGAGGCCAAGCGGAGGGCCGTTAGACCGAATCGATTCAGGTATCCTCGTGGACGAGTAACCGATCATCGAGCAGCATCGTCGATCAAAGCCACCGAGGCCACCGCTCTGCACTGGGGAAACTGTTGATTCGACGTGGACAACGTTATTGTTGAATAAGCCGTGATCTCTGGATCGCTCGATCGCGATAATTATAATGTTTGACGCGTCCGTGCGATAGAAATGATAACCAACGGATCGCTTATCGTTGCTGTATACGTTTCTTCTTTTTAAAATGTAAGTAATGCAAGCGATTACTAAAATGTTGCGATACGATACGAAAACGATTTGTGGTATATTGAAACGGTTGCGAAACGTTTATCTCCTTTCGTAATTTCTTGAATCGTACGTCGAACCACGGTTTTTGGGAAACGGCGTAATTCTCGCCACGGATATGACGGAATTTATATCGCTGTTCGATGAAATTTATTTATATATTTGTTTAAATTCATAAGCGTGTTAAATTTTTGTAATGGTCCCTTCGGGCTCAAAATATGCATCGAGCGTATCATAAACCATTGGAATTTTCGAAACAACCTGTTGGTATAAAATTCAGAGTTCTAGACGAGGGGTACCAAAGAGCATAGCGTCCGCCCCGGCCGCATCATAAATCCTTGACATTTTCGAAACAGTCCGTCGGTGAAAAATATCAGATTCTACGGGAGATGCGTCAGGAGGCACTGGGCGCATCGTAAATCCTTCGAATTTTTGCAACCGTCCTCGATTAAAACTTTTAGATTCCAGACAGGGTGCGCCGGAGAACAGAAGTGTAGCGAGCGCATCATAAATCGTTGGAAGTTTTTAAACAGCCCGACGGTTAAGAACTCCAGGTTCTACGCAAGATTCATCAAAGAAAAGGCGTCAGAAATTTCGGATTCTGCGCAAGATGTACCCGAGGATATGCGACGATCCAAGGTGATCGAACTCGGTCCATCAAGGGCACGCGTACATCGAGAGCATCGTACGTTTTTCCAATTTTCGAATTCTACATAAATATATCGAGAGCGCGACAAATTTTTATAAATCTTCCAAACGATCCGTGGATGGAAAAAATGTGGATAAGATGCGTTGGAGGATGCGAGTAGGGCGAGCGAAGAGCCCCGAGCGGGTGGTGGGCGGTGGCTAACGAGCCTCCGGCCGATCGTCGACGGAATTCGAGGGGGGCGGCCACTCGATATTCATAGACGGCCATGCGCGTTCCTTTTGTCCGCAACGGCCTCCATCGAGGATTCTTGCGGCCGGCACTCATTTCCGCGGCCCCTAATGATCGTCATTGTACGCGCCCAGATCGGCAACGGCGATTCGAGGATCGCCAGGGCCGACTTAGTTAACAACGACGCGTCGATGGTGACGCGAATGCGATAAAGAACGGCCACGACATCGCGGCGCCCACCTCGCACAGCGACAGGAATTCCAATTCTAGTCGGGGCAAAAAGGAAATATTATTGGATCGTACGCAACGCCTTTAAGCAGATTTGCATTGGTACGCGTACGGATATAAATCATTCTAACGATCGTTCCAAGTACCTCGACATTTATCCGTCTCCAGCCATTGGCGAGAAAAGAAATGTACCGAAACTCAGTATACGCTGAACAAGATAAAATTGTATTTAAATAATTCTGAAATTGATCCTAATTTCGGAAATTGCGCGTCACTGGTCGTTTAAAAAAATCTGGAGAGAGACGCGAAATTGGGGTAATTATTTGATCACGGCGTATAAACAGCCCTGGCCTGCGTTGATTAAAGCCAGATATTATTGCGACGCTTCTGTGCCGGCGCACACGTCGTTGATAATCAAGAATGCCATCTCTCATTTAAGCTCGCCCCTACCTCGCGCCCCGCCAATTACGCCCCCGGCGATTTATTCGCGACGCTATTAGAACCTCCGCACTCTGCCCACGGCCACGAAGAATAATCCTTATCCGCAAACGTTTACTCAGGGCGAATCAATTACGCCGGATGATAAATTAATTAGCTAATTACTTTGGACGGCCGTAGCGTCGGGTGGGCCAAGCTTATTAGTCGATGCAAATCGCCGTTATGATTTACGGAGGTGTCGCCGGGATGCGATATTCGTTTTATCCGCGGCTAAACCGGCACGATCCGTCGGTTTTGAATCCCTGCAAGAAATCGTTCGATTGAAAAGCAAGGCGGCAGAAAGATCGAGCGTTTATAGTGTAATTACGATTAAAGTTACTTCTTGCGGATTTTAAAATAGCTCGCTGTGCGTTCGTAGTGCCGATGAAAAGCTTGGGTTTATTCGGTTGGTCCACGAAGAAACTTTCTCCACGAAGGATTTTTTACGAATAAGATATCGAGTCGATGTTTCGGGTAATAAAGGATCTATATATTGTGATTATATCATTTCACACAACTCTGAAAATATAAGATATATAAGAATGAATAAATTTACTCATCGAGTTTGTAAAGAAGTGTAAGGTTCCGAGGCTGAGACGCTTCTAACCGAGGCATCGTCTAGGAAAATTAGGAGGGATTAGGCGTTTCGTGACTCAGGTGTAACCGAGATGAGGGAAAGGAATGTCTGACTAGCATGAGTGGTGTACATCCCGCTTGCTTGAAGCGTGTGATCAAGTCTAGTTTATGGCCAACCCTCCAGTTGAATCCAGCTTGATATACCGGGCCCAATTTATGAGCATACCCTAGCTAAATCGAGCCTAACAGTACCTTTTGGAATACCGGACAATATCTTGGAGAAATTCGGGCGATGTTACGCAACGGCGTCTAAAGGAAAATATAGTCGAGTAAATTACGCTGCTTTTCGGTTCAGTTAATTATCGACATCGACTACCAGGTCGACTCGTCGCTGAAATCCGCGACTTGGGGCGAGAGAGAAACGATCTACTTTACGATTACGCGGTAATATACGCGTAACACGGAAAATCCAAAGGTGACGAGCGCAATTAAAACGGAGATTATACACCTGGAAGTCCATGCTTCTATCCGTTAAACCACCGTAGCTGTTGTGTGTATAAGCGCAATGCAAATTCAAAGGCTCTTAATTCTGGAAGAGCATTTCCTTGCATATGTTTATCTCGCGAAGAGTTGCTACTAAGGGTGACTATGTTAAGACGAAGCTTTGCGCTTCATGATCCGTTAACGAGAAAAATGCATTACTCGTCCGTCGTCAAGTGATTCATTACTTATGTCCAACACTTTTTTTTTTTTATCTTAAGGGCATATAACTACGTAAAAAGCATCACCACTCGAGGGTTAAATCTTGCCTAAGCAACCACGGTTGTTTGGCAACTACGCAGCTTTAACACTCAAAATCTTACACCCATAATTTAATTTTGAGAAAAAAAATCGAGGTAAAAATCTCCAAAGGTTTGGGAATCGAAGCGATTTTACGATATTTTACGACATACAAAAACCAATAAACGTCAAGTCGGATGTCCACATAGAGGTTAAGCACTCGTGCGACGGATCCGTCAGCCCCGTCGTTGTAAAACAATATTATCGAGTGGTCAAAAGGAGCGGAGATTCGTGAGTAATTATGACAGAACTCGCCTGCGTTCCGGCCGATCGCCGTGCCACGGAGGACAGATAAGAATGCACAACACGGAAGTCGAAGCAGAGTCGACAAGTGGATCGTGCCGCTTACAGGCACCCCGCGGTTATGCGCCAATAAATGTTTTCAGGATGCCTCTTCGGTAGGCGAGAGAGGAGTACTCGGGAAGACCCGACAAATCGCACCCATCGCGACTCGGCTTTTTCTTCCTCGAATACGCGGTACACCCGCGCGCAAAACTCTTAGGACACGTACCAAAGTTTCCTAAGGATCCTAATGCTTTATATCCGAACGCTTTAAGTGGATGCTAGTGTCGAGGCATTTTAAATGCTCGTTCAGGGATTTCAGATATAAACACACGTTTTTGGCTTCTCTATAGTTTTTTTTTTGCAGTGTACAACGAAATTCGTATATTTGGATAGGTTTTAGAAAAATCATTATGATATTTTTTAGAAGAACCCTTAAATATTACGAAGAATTTTGCAGCGTTGATGCAAAGATAAATCTCAACGATTTAAGTAGTCGACACTGTAGAATTGCCGTTTGCCAGAACGAAAAAGTGTCCTAAGACTTTTAACAGGGAGTGTATACCGTACCGGGTGATCATCATCCCCGTAAAAGTCGGTAGAAGCCATCCAAAGTGCCAGCTGATCCCGGATTAAAGAACTTTCGGAGTGGATGCTCGTTTATCGCTCGAAATATAAACGACTAATTTATCACGTTGTACACGGCTGGATCAAATAATGCTGGCATTTCTACCTAAATCGGCGTACATTTAATTTCACGCGATGTATACGATACGCACGATCGTACTAACTTTTATCCATCGTAACGTCCTAGTTTCGAGCCCATTTTCTCACTCTTAAAACAATTGTCCGTAATAATCGGCGAATATTCCGCAAGTGCCTCGAGCGACAAGAACGAATTTAAGAATTCGTGGTTTATGAAAATTGCGGTTTATAAAAATTCGTGACTTTACACGCTCGTATCTCAATTTATGCCCCAAGAAAGTTCCGGATACTCTATGTTCATAATTCAAAGAAACGTCGTTACCTACTTCTTCTCTCCGGCTAACATCGTTCCCCGCCCTCCTTCCCCGACCTTGCGTGGAATTAACTTTTGCTTTTTCATTCCTCCGCGGCGGCCAGGGCGCAAAAGTATTCGTCACGTTTGAAGTTTGGCGCCCGACGATGCTTGGGGGAGTTCGAGTCGGTGCTCTACGAGTTTCGGCGTTCGATAAAGTTTTATAAGGGAAGAACCGAGCCGCGCGATCGCACGGCCGGGATACGGATAAGAAATAGCATCGTTTTATTTTGTTGCTTTACGACGCAGAGCGAGACGCGCGGCAAGAAACACGAAATCGATGCCGAGAATACCCAGCCGCTGCGGACTTTACCATTTTGATTTTATTACCCAGGAGCGCCGATTGCACGGAAAAGGAAGAATTAAAGAACGATACCAGAATATCTACCGTTCGACGATATTTCATTCTCAACGAAGAATACGGTGGGTATTCGTTACTTACCGTAACCATAGATTCGATTTGGAATCCGTCCGATCGACATTCGTCCATTACTTACCCCGGCTCTAGCATCGATCGTTAGATCCTCGATTAATTGCAAGAACGGTCATAGTCAAAGCACGAATGTCATATACATACTTATATTTACGCTCCAAATATTCTATATTCAGCTCTAGGCGTTAACTCCGCATTTGTATCCCAACCACCAGAATTCCCCACTGTACAAATCTTCCCTAGATCGATATTCTCGATAAACGACCATCGGCGTATGATCGAAATAATGCAAACGAAATATGAACGGACATTTTCCCGCTAAAAATATATCTTTGGGTGTGACCAGGAAGAGCAGCGTTCGACGTCCTCGACAAAACACTCATGGCTCGGGGTCGACGACTCGCGAATATCTTTGGGCGATAATGATCGGGTCGCGAGAGCTGTTATCTGCCCGGGCGGTGACCCGTCCGTATTAATTAATCGCAGGGCCGAGCGTCGAGCCACGCAAGAAAGTCGGCTTTTCGAGTACCGACGCACCTCACGGAAGTCGATGGAAATTCCGATAAGACGAGGCGAGGTGTGTGGGTGAAGGCGGAGATGGCGGTGGAGGTGGAAGTGGGGGAGGGAGGGGGGAGGGGCTAAGGCGGCGGGTAGATAGCGCGAAAAGGGGAAGGAGGTTGAGAGGAGACACTCGAGATAGATCGTAGGAGTCGGTTTGCGGCCTTATTACATCGTAAATTCCCGCTTAGTGATGGATAACATTAACCCATCGGCAACGACAAATTACTTAACTCCGCCGAGATCGGTCCTGGCCTCTGCTCACCCGGAACTGACTCTTCTCTTCCGTCGCGCGGTCTCGATCGATCTCGAGCTTTTGAACCTAGCTTCGACCGTTTCCGTGCGTCCGATCTTTCCAAATGTTTCGCGTTTCGTTTATTGTCCTCTGTGCGCGTGTATGTATTCGTGTGTTACGCGATCCGTGGCCGCCGACGTGGGTCATTTACTGGAAGGATATACGGAAATCGGCCAATGAAATTAGCTCCTCTTGGCGCATATCGTCTAGAACGTGTAGGATACATAACCTAGAAATTATACGAATATTGCGAGTGGGGTCGATCATTTTTGTGCAATTCGTACTCGAATTTTCACACGTTCAGGGCGTACTTCAAACACCTTACGCGTACCTCTCTATTTGAACGAATTACTCGTGACAAAAGTCAACAAGTACGAAATCTGTTTCTACCAACCGAAGGCGAGACCGAGCTAATGGATTTGACGTGGTCGTTGCGCGTAAGGATGATCGCCGTCCTTGATATCGTTCTAAACGTTTCCAGATTCCTGGATAATTATACCGGTCGGCGGAATTTACGGGTCGGAGAATGCGAGAAACGGTCCGACCGGTGCGAAAATGCGGAAGAGCCATTTCGACGGAACGTTCCATAAATACAATCGAATATCCAGAGTACGAGTTAAAAGCCTATGCATTTCTTCACTTGCGTAAACACGGTTCGTAAACAGGATACATAAATCACGGCATTTATTCGTGCGATAAATGTTTTTCTTAAATAAAAAATATACACACATTTTTTAAAGAGGCGCGGAAGTTTATTTTCAGATTCGTGGGGATGCCGAGCACTAAAAAGGTTAAGAACCGCTGCACCGCACCGACGTAGCTCCACGATTGCGATTCGTTGCGATGAAATGCGCGCGATACCCTTCGTGTTTACGCAAGCGATCCGGCGAAGGTGAGAAGACCATCCGGTCGGATAAGTCACATCGATTTCCTCGGGGAGCCGCGGCACGGTGTAGACGTATAATTCATTAGCGATATAACTCGAGACGCCGTGGCTTTGCGGGACCGTTAAACATTCCACGGATTTCCCAGGACGAGGATGCGACTCGTATCTCTCCCGGCTTTCTTTTTCCCGCTTTCCCTCCTTTTTTCGTATCTCGCGCAACCAACGAGGGCGACTCTTCGGTTTTATCGCGAATGGCCCTGAATTTCTGGATCGCGCTTTTTGTCGTCCCGCTTTCAACCGGGAAAATCGAATTTCATTGCCATTTGAGAATAAATTCGGGCGAGAAATCCGAGTGTAGTTTATTTCTCTTTTCCGAGGATTACGCGGAGCCTATCTTAAAAGCGGTTTTAAGGCGTAAAACCTTTGATCATATTTAAATGATGTTTTGCCAGATGTACTCGTCCTGCGATAAGCGGAGAATCAAATTTTAAAGCGATTTGTCATGCCATTTACGAGTAAGATAAACATCCGATCGAAATCTGTCTATATAATTCTTCAAGACCTTTTCTTTAAAACATAAACCACGATGCGACGTTGAATCGTATCCTTTTATCAAAATGTGAAACTCGCTATCCGCCGCGGACAATTGGACACGAAGTATCCTCTCTTTCGCGGAAGAAGTTCACCATGGAAAGGATTTCATATCGGCGCTCGGTATTCTCTCTTAAATTTTGAATCGTCCTGTAGCGCTTTATGCGACGATAACTCACGGCTACGAAAGGTAGAAAAATATAACTACACGCGTATACAGAGATTTCTCGAGGCGTCATCCTCGAGGTAGAAAATAATATGTATAGACGGCAAAATAAATCAGAGTTCCTCGAGCCAGCCGACGTACGGTTCGACAAAAATGCAGAGATCGTCGGTGATATCTTCGAGACGTTTTCATGGGGCATTTTGTCGCGAAGGGAAACTCGTGACGGAGACCGGAGGAGCGAAGAAGACGGATCGTTTATTACATCGCGATATCGCTCAGTGTTCCAAGTAGACCCACCAAAGCGGAGTTGGTTTAAGAGCCTCGGAGGGCTCGGGACTCGAATTACTTTGGAACCGTCCTGTAGTGCCTTATCCGAGGGTAAATCATGGCTACACGGGGTAAGGAAAATAAATATACATGTGTATAGAAATTTTTCGGCGTGTCACCCTCGAGGTGGAAAGTAATACGCATAGACGTCAAAATGAATACGAGCTCCTCGAGTCGGCCGACGTTCGGTTCCGCAAAAATGCGGGGATTTTTGGCGAGCGATATCTCGATGATATACACGCGCCACGAGATTTCGTATTTTCGATTACGTTACGTATCAGAAGCTCGAGATCCTAAGAAAACGTACCGTCTTCTTTATTTTATTAGCACGCACGATTAGCATATAGAGTGAGCAGCGTATAGAGCGGTCAGGATAGAGCGGGCTTCGAAGAAGAACCCGTGTTCTCCAAACTGAGTCTAAGTCGGTACGAGCTTAACCCCGGTCGGTACAAGACGGCCAATCGGTACAATCCTCATAAGTGTATCGTTGCACGCGGACGAAGAAACAAACTACCAGTGTACTGCGCGAAACAACCAAAGGTCACGGTCAACTCTACTGTAACCAAGCTCCTTGTAACGTTCGATAACATCTACGGTGTAGTTCCTTACATCCAAAGCCTTGTACTCGGACGTACTTCGGAGAACACGGGCTCCTATTCGAAAGTCGCTCTATTCTGGGTCCTCTACGTGCCACTTAAGTTTGTTGCCAACCTTTTGGAGTACGCTCATAAACGTGTACAGGCATACGTATAATAGAGCACATTGGGATCGTGTAACGAAGGATTTTTGTGACCGTTAGAACACGAACGAGTATAGGAATAATATTCATCGTAATAGAGTTGGGTCACGGGCCTAGCTTCCTTCTCTAAGGTTCGGAAACGTCGTCCCATCGGTGAAGGGGGCCGTTGGTGAATCTTTGGAGGACCATTTTAACGAGGCTGCGCGGCTCATTAGAGCGTACTTTTTACGATTGCAGAGCGAGATACGGCGGCATCGCGAGCCTCACGGAGGACGTAAGGCCGTGACTAAAACGCACGTGTCACACACGGGCCCCTCGTTAAATCGCGTGACGCATGAGAAGTTGCAAATTAATCTTGGGCCAAATTCATTACTGCAGAAGGGGGCATTTAAATGCACGGTTATTACGACAGGGGACGATCCTCTCGCGGGCTGCTACGTTACGCGCTGGCAATGAAGAGGAAAAAAAGGAGGAGGAGGAGGAAGGGCCAGTGCCTCTCATGACGGCGCGAGAGGAGGGCCGAAAACCAAAACTTTATTCCGTCCGTGTACTTGGGAGGAAAGAAAACGGAGTGTACGTAACTGGGTTACTTCTTAGCCATGCTTAGAGATAAAATAACACTCGGGTCGGACTATCCGGGAGGTTGGAAATCCCCTTCGTACGCGACGGACGTCTGCCTCGTTTAATTAAGATTAAAAGAATAATGAAAAAATAGAACATCTTACGACACTGTTCTTAATTAAAAATATTACGTTTTTGTGGGAACACCTCGGGTTCGTACCACGAGCTTTGCACGTGACTGTGGATATTGCACTTCTTCCAAATCCGTGCCGTTCCTCGTACGTACAACTCGGAAAGGGTGAGGATTTTTTTTTTAAATTCTACAGATTTCCGCAAAAACACGGTTAAATTTTTTCCGGATAAGTTTAGTTACTTTCCGCAGGAATGAAAGGACATTTGGGTCAGACTAACGAGGATGTTGCGAATCCCCTTCGTACACAACGTACGTTCACTTGGTTTAATTAAACTCAAAAAACTTGTGGGAACGGAAAGTTGCCTTTGAGGATGCCGTGCTTAATTTGAAATACAACGGTTTTATAGATACCTTTTACAACCGTAGGACGGGCAGGACTATCGCGACACAAGGCGACCCGTGAACCACTTTTCTCCCCAAATTCAATTCAACTTTGTAAATGGAAAAGTTGTATGGAATCAGCATTGAACTTGTAAAAAAATACAAAATGGCGTATATAGGCGGGCAAATAAATAAGTTGAATTGAACATAAACGATAAAATGCTTTGTGCGCAAGCCTGTATCGCGTTCCCTGCAAAAACCACGTCGTTAGTTCCACAGCTCGAAGAAGCTGCTTAGATTCGTCTGAGAAGCCGGTTAAATCACTTTTCGCGCAATCTCGATAGACGGTATAACCAGCGAAATGGGGCGCTCGCCTCGTCATATTTTTCCACGACGAATGGGGCTGGTAAACAGCCGCGCGAGGGAAAAATTCAAATTTGGAGCGAATGCGTGCCGGCGGTGGCATATATCCCGTTGCAGGTGGTGCATATGTTTGCCGGAATGCGCGTGACAGGAAATTGATGCACGCATTATAATAGATTAACGCTAAGTGCATTTATCGTCTGAAAATAATGGCGGCCAAGCCCGTCGATATGGTAATCTGCCGACTAAATTTCTCGCGATAAATAACTAACGACGGTGCAATCGATATCGTTCCGATGTTTAAATCCACGGACCTATTTTACTCTGACCCGTCGAATGCGTGAATTCGTCCAATTGGACGAATCATTATCGTCCCCCTCTCTCCTCTTGCCCAACCAGAAGTCTTCTGCAAATACTACCTTGTCCCAAAAGTTTCTTTAGTTTTATAAGGAAGCGGGGGATGCACAGCAATTTTTTTCTTTTGTATTATATTATCGAATTGTGTATGCAGCTAGAGGACCGAAGGTAGTGACAAGGACGTTTAACGGATCAGGTTCTACGTTTGTATAAACATAGCCGGATAAAGCGATAATTCCTATTCCTTCGTAATTGACATGCCAAAAAGTATAAGCGGATAAAAAATGTAGCTTTCTGCTCCGTATCAAAAAAAATTAATGTTTATATCTTTTAATCCAGACGCATCTAAACGGAGGTCCCCGATGTCGGTGCTTTCGTCCTCCTCCATCGGTCCTGAAATTCTGAAGCATCGTCGCAGAATCGCGTATGTGCGCGATGCTAATAATATAGGATTTCATCGAGGTCTTAATCATACACCATCTTAACGCGATAAAGAAGGGGCCGTTGGTGGCACGCGGATAAAAGGTCGATGCGCGGATGCATTTATTATCGTTCGAAAGGTCGGTCGTAAGTAAAACCGCCGGGTATCGCATGCGAGGCCCGGGAAATCTGCTTGGCCAGTTGGATTTCACGAGGAGCAGGTAGTCGTGCAAGGTGCGACGTACAATGGGGAATTAATTTGCAGGCGCTACGCGAAAAGTCACGTTTAACCAGCATCACGGCGCGGCGATTTCGTGTCTATAGGAAATTTAGGATGGCGTACCGTGCCCGGAATCGTGTTAAGCGCCACGTACAATGGGACATTAGTTTACGAGTACGGCATAAAAGATCGTCGGAAATTTGTACCGTCGCTCAGCCGAGTTCGTGACATTGGGAAGTTTAAAAGGGTGCCGCACGATCCGTTATCGAGAAAATCTACGGTGTACCTTACGCGTTAGAGGCACGAAAACTTCCATTGTGGTGCGTATGGCGATGCAAAGTGTAGAGTAATTTCAATTTAGGACAATAAGGAAACGCGAGTAGTCTTTTCATTTTTCTCTTTCTAATACCACATGCAATCCTATCTCGATGGTACTTGTACCGCACACAAATTTCCTAGCTCCAGTGCTTCGTGGTCTGACTTTGAACGACAGGTCCCAGGCCGGAAAACTTTGTTGGTCAATGAGGAAAATAAAAAGGAGCGATATTGCGTTACGAGTTCCCAACAGTCCCAACAACGTGCCCGCATTCGATGTAACGTAATTCCGATGCGCTTTTGCGTCAGAAAGTGCAAAATTCCGGCGGGTGAATTGAAAGCGACGCACGTGGCGCTCCGGTTTAATAGCGCGCAATAACGCATGCGGTTGCAAAGGTGTCGCGCACTTAAAAACCCCTTTTTGACCTACGTGAGCGGAATAACGTCGCAGCGGGGCGACGCGCATTTCATAATTCCGTGAATTTCTCAAAAAGAAATTTCACCGACCGAAGAATTTTTCCCGTACGTTTTCCCGGCATAAAACGTCCACTGGAAAGAGCTCTAAATGCGTAAATATACGGTACCGGATTTTGAAACGATCAAAAAGGTACGCGCGTATGTGTGATTAGCTGTCCAACTTTAATAAACACGTATCGGAAGAGAACATTAGAGATCAGATACGTATATGATCGTTACACGCGTACGGAGGATGCTTCGAGGAGGGTCAAACGGGATAATTCGATGTTTCTCGAGGTTTTTTTTGGGCTTTCGATATTTTTATTTTAAAGAACAAGTAGGACGTATCGATGAGCATATTCCGCCGTTACCGCGAACACGACAAACATCACTCGTCGCGTCAGACGGAACGATTTCGCGGAGATACCAGAAATACAGGAATTCCAGAAAATAGGATTCCCTCAGAAGCGTTCGATCGCGCCGATAGTTTAGGAACTCAATTATTCGTCTACTGCTCCATCGAGCGTCGAGCATGGGACGCGTAGAAGTGGAAATTCTCTCGTTCGCGCGTTGCCGGACTATCGGAAGGACACCATCGATCGGCGATTCTTCCATCCGACATGGATACTTAAAAAACGGTAGAAGAAAACAAGACGCGAGTCGTCGAATAGAATTCGAGAAGCAGAAATGCGATAGAGTTAGCCGGTACATTTTTCAAGCATAATTTTCACCGTTGCTCTTTTCCGCAAAGATGCAACGATCGGTGGCTTCTCGATTTGTCCCTCATACGCGAATCGTTAAATATAATAGCACCTACAACCATCCCGTCCATTAACCCAAATTCCAACCAATATCTCGCCCAGCGCGTTCTCACACTCGCACCTTACGATACGGAAAGGTTCGCTCCAGAAAGCGAGTATCTCAGCGACGTTCGATCGCGTCGGTCGTTCGAGGGAGGGGGGAGGGGGGGGGGGGAGGGGTAGCTTAATTATTCCGAGAGCGCTAGCAGCGGATGCCGAGGAGTGTGCAGATAGAAGTAGAAATTTCTGGCGCATACGTTGGCGGGTTATCAGTAGGAAGAGCGCGCGCGAGGAGAGTTCTCGATCTCGTTAGGAGTACGAGGCTTCGAACGAGCGTTCATTTGCTACGGCAGATCGGGCCCTGATAAGCGCGCTGGCCCGGCCACCGTCATATCTCGCGAAACTCCGATAACGATCTTTCGTTGCGCCGTGCTCTTCGGTACAATGCAAACTTAATTAAATGGAACGCCGGCTTCGTACTCGCCGCCGTCGTAGTCCCACTCGTCCTCCGCTTTCTGCCAGGCGCCTACGGAGGAGAGCAAATAGGATCCACCGGAGGAACGGACAATGCCGCCTGATGCACGTGGTTTCTCCCCGCGATCGCCGGTATATCGGTGCGCCGCCCACCGAAGGGCCCTCTATTCACCGATTTCACCCAAAATAGGAGACGAAGATGCGACGCTGGTGGTGTCTTATCGGGGATGCGGAGATGAATCTCTGGAAAAAGGGAACGTGGACCTTTTGGGCGGAAAGGAGTTCGAATGATATTTATGTCGGGTGTCTTGATGAATATTGGAAGTGTGGGGGGTGCGGTGGGGGTTGAAGTACTCTTTCGAGAGTAACGCGCGTTGATAAGCGAAGGTACGTTATTGCTATTACTGCGATACGGGTTGATTGCTCTTAGTCTATACGCTGATTTTGTGATTGTAAGCGACATCGAGCGCGTTGTGCGCGAAGGAATGTTTTTATCGAAACATCATTTTTGCCAGATGCGCTAATTAAAATAATCGCACCTCCCTGTCCACGTTTTAGTCCATCGTATCCAAAGATAGCGTTCTCGTGCTTATAATAAATATACCTTTAGGAATTCACGGCG
The DNA here is from genome assembly GCA_038496175.1 of Ampulex compressa. NCBI lineage: Eukaryota > Metazoa > Arthropoda > Insecta > Hymenoptera > Ampulicidae > Ampulex > Ampulex compressa. Next base: position 66,630 of record JBCFXI010001169.1, read on the forward strand.
GAGGAACGTTTATGGGTTGCGTGCAGCGGTCAACGATATACCGCAATTCGAAATAAATGTCCGGTTAAGAACACCGATCGTACGGAAAGCGCGAGTATAGCATTATCTTAATGAAATTCGAGAATACAGGCTGCAAGGGCGTATAAAGTAAGATATCTCGCAGCACGGCCGACCGTTGGAAATATAATAATCATCGTATTCCACGCGTGTCGTAAATGGAGCAATAATCTCGCTCGTTAATTGGGCCCTCTACGGTGCGTGATCGCGAAAAAGGGGAGGAAGAAGGGGGTGGCTGCGTCGGTGAAGAAGGAAGAGGGTAGAGGGGGGCAGTAAAGACGTACCTGCGGCAGTCAAAACGTGTACTTCGCCATAATGATCGGTTGCGGGAAAAGTGGCGCGATAAACCAACATAAGCACGGGGAGAAATGCGTTTTCGCGTTAGACCGCGAATTCGCATAATGATCCAGGCCAGTCGCTAAATATCCGGGACTTGTTTATAGCGTGTCTAAACTTTTTAACCCCACCAACGCTCTCGAAATTCTATATCGTACGCTTATGTCCTACCGGACCTGTACCGGAGTATGGTAGCAACATCTGGTCCCCGTACCTTAGGTATCGGGTTAATAACATCGAAACCGTGCGACACAAATTTTTACGACTCGCCGCCAAAGATGGCGCTCTTCTTATACCCTTAAAAATGCCCCTTCGCGATGCCTTCGATGTTTTCCCTTATTGCACACACGAGCATACTCTATGGCTGTTTCGATCGCACCCGTCGCGTGTCTTGGCGTCTTAATTCGATTCTGCTAAACACTCTCCGCAGCCTTCCTACTTCTCTTCTGTTCTTGTTAATTTTTTTTATCGGTGCCTTTGTACACATCGCCTTTCTCCCTTACCGATTCAATTTTCTCTGTACGCCAAGAGATTGCCCCGTTCATTAAGCAATAATAACAACAACAACAACAACAACAACAACAATAATGATAATAGTAATATGTAATAAAGACGACTCCTAGGCGGACGGTGCCTCGACGTCCTCGATGCTCATCTTGGGCGATCGGTTCGCAGGAGGGGGCCACTCGTACCAACCTCGGCCTCTAAAGGGGCGCGTGATTTTTCCCGGGACCCGGTGAAAGTCGGCGGATACTTCCCGGCGATTATCCCGTCGATCAGCCGTCCGGCGGCAGCTCGAACGTACAATTATTGGGCAAAACGTGTGGGAGCGATTTGCGGGTTTTTAAACCGATCGAGTTATGCACGACATGTGGGGGCCAGCAGAGCCATTAACCCCGCTGCGAGCTAAGCTTCTTCTCGATGCACGATAATACGGATTATCGGCCAGATGCAGGATGTCGCTTTGAACGTCAAATCGGTTTTCAGCGAGAAGAGATGCGTTATCTTCGGTCTGTCGTAGGATAGTTTTACCTTCCTCCTATCGAGCGCTAATGAGTAACGTTAGCCACAACCGCGCATTAAATGCCACAGCGACGAAGGTTATTTTCCTTCACGCAAGTTGTTTTTTTTCCTTTTTTTTTTCATTCGGCACCCATCACTAAGGTCATGTAGGATGTGGAACTTGCTGCTTTAACCCTACATTAAGTTGACGTCGTGAAATGTACCGTCTCATAATTCAAATTTATTTGAAACGTCGACTTGTCTCGACCGTGGCCCATAGTGTAATTATTTTTTAAACCGTAGTTCTTCCAAATCGTAAGTATTGCAAAAGTAAGTCCCGGAAGATTAATAAAAATATTTGCCCAAGTTGTACAAGGTTTTCTTTTATTACATTTTACTATAGTTTCGTAACAACGTAACTCACGGTAAAGTATCGTAATTTAGGTTTAAGGTGAAATCTAAACAAGCTGTACCACAGTGTACATATCGCATGGAATGTTCCCCAGGGGTGTAATATTGGCGGGATTTTTGCTAGAATTTTCCGCATGGAAATCTTTATGCGAAACAATTTTGAAATTTCTAATTCTATCTAACGTAACGCAAGACGCATTTAGCGTGCTCATATCCAATAGGAAATCTATCCTACGTATATAAAATTCTATGAAATGTCAGTGCATTAAAACTTCTCCCTGTAAAGTTTACATCCATGTGCAACGCAAGTATAACAATATTGTCGAAGCGTAATATCGTTTGGATCGTAATTCTTGATTATCCTTTACGTGAAAAGAATATATCGAGCGTAATATAAAACATATTTTCCGTACCGATACCGAACAATCGGATGTACAGTATTCGCGAATACAGAGAGCGACCGCAGCCACGACGGAAGAGTTTCATTTATTAAGTAAGGATGGAGATACGAGGTCAGCCGTGATGTAGAACCACAAAGAATTGTGACTAAGGAACTTGATTATACACGACGTTACGACAACGTGATACACGACACTGTAGCAAAAATAGCGATCTCACGTTGATCGTGACATAGGATTGCAAATTGTTAAAACTATTATAGTACTCTATCCGAATAGCCGTGTATCTGGTAAAGCAAGAAATCCTTTCTTCATAATCCAGGACAAGGTATTTGACAGCTCCCAATTTTGCGCATTATCGCGTTACAGGCTATTATTTCGATATCCTTCTCTCGCGTACATCGACATTGATATTACCAGATAGAAGGATCTCGGTATAATATCTAAGGTCGAGAGCCAATGTTCTCCGATCAACGTATACATCGCTACTCCACAACTCGTAGCAACGAGAGGAAAGTATCTCGATCCGATATCTGGATCCGAATACCGAACTTCTCGAATGAAACTTCCACGCGAATATCATTACCAAAGCACAAAGAAATCCTCGTACTTAAAGAATCCGATACGAATTACCCGCTTTTCGCACTCAATTTCATCCTGAAGTTTCAAACCGATTTATACGCAGCGAGATGGAATCTTTTCCGCGATCATTTTTTACCTTCGTAAAATGGAATCTTCGAACCGTACTCTTTTACCTCACCGTCCCTACAAGCTGCTCGTATTACGGGACGCCAACGTACACGCACGAGCGGTGCAAGAGAAAAACGAAAAAGGGCGAGATTCGCCGCAAACTTTTCCATCAGGACGTCCGTCCAACTTCCTAACTTCGTTCCTGGCATTAACATGGCAGCACTCGCGTGCGTTCAACCGGCACGAATCCGATACGGTGTCCGTGGCGGAGGAGGCGGAATCCGCTCGGAACCCCGGCGAAATGCAGGTAACCCTCGAGTAACACGATTAATTGCTTCTGCGTTATTGAAAACCGTGTTGCCCGAGACGTAGGGTTTGCATAATCCTGGAAGAACACGTACCATTCGCGCTGAAAGCCGCGTGATTCCACTCCGATCTCCATTTTAGCATTTCTAGGGAATTATAGAAGAGGAACTATGCGCGATTCAAAATTCCATCTCCGTAAAATCCAACATTTATATCCAAGGTAGAAGCTTAAAAAAACCGGCATATCTCTTATACGTTTATAGCTTCGTGAAAAACACATCGACCGCGTATGTGTCCCGTATGAAATATCGTTTAGCCATGTACGATTCGGGCATTTATTCTCGACATAAATTAAAAAAAAGCTCGTTAAACAGCGCATGCCGGATAGTTATGTACTATGGCGTACGCGTTGTCCGCGAGACAGGGGGTTTCTTTTCAAGGCGTGTACCGCCGCCTCCCCCGACCGGGGGGTTAATTACCGATAGCCGGAGCGCGGACACGAAACCAGCACCGAGTGGCTTAACCGCCCCGTTATGGCCGTTCCTCCCGTGGGCTCGCATGCAAATCACTCGTACGTCGCTTTGCAAGCACGAACTCAGCACAATTCCGTGTCCTGAGACGCCGCTCACAACGACCGCCTGAATGTATATATATGTGTGTATATGTATAT
>JBCFXI010001170.1:0-52003 GCA_038496175.1 Ampulex compressa
AGGTGTTGGACCAGAATGGCCAATATATAATTTAATAAAATATTTATTCATTATACGAAAACTGTCTTTCATGTTCCCCAAAAAACGAAATGACTTTCCGAACAACCCAATATAATAAAGGATGAGGAAGATAAGTGGATCGATGTGCACTGTTGTTCGTACTGTTTGGACGCAGTCTGTGTTAAGTACGTGGAAAGGTTGGCAACAGACTTCGCGTTAAAATATTATAAATAAGTAGGATAGGGTTACTTTATTAATTTAAACTGGAAATAGAGATCATTGAGTAGGAAGGATTGAGTAGGAATGAATCAAAGGAGTCACGAGGTTTCGCGCTGGATTAATGTATTTATAATAAAAGATAAGGAAGATGAGTGGATCGATGTGTTAATTTTCGTACTGTTGACAAATTACATGAAAATGGGATTTTAGGAAGTTGGTTGGTTTTAGTCTTGACGCGTCGTCCATCTTCAAAGTGTGTCGCGATGAAATATACATTTTCTCTGTTCTCGTACTCGAATGTTGATTATATTCTAATTAATTACAATACGATTCTGACATTCTTCCGATATTCAGTTCATTTATAATATCAGTATAATACTTGGCCAAACGAAATCGATGCTTCTACGAAAGAAAGTCTTAGATTTGAATCTCGAGTCCCACCTGAGGTTGTTTCAGCAGGGAAAACGACCGCCCGATTAGCCATTAAGATTTCCGTTTACTCGAGGCGGGAGCTCGTAACTTTTCCACGATCTTCCGGTTACAAATGGCCCCCGTGGAACCCTCGTGTCAACCGGTTTCCGGTTGTAACCGTTGGCCGGGCAAGAACAATCCTCGCGCCATAAGAAAAAGGAATTGTCACCTCGACGACTTCTCGCGTCGTCCATCGCCTTCGCGACGAATCGACGCTCGAATCGAAGTCTCATCTTCATTACGACAGAATGCGGCTTATTTTTATTCCAGAAGAACACATTTTTTACGAAAAACTAATCCTTTCCACTTATACTGTACACTTATACGAATTCACGATCAATAACATCTTTAACTCTTTAATTAATTTACTGATGAAATTACGAATTCTGCTGCAAAAAATGTCGAGTTTTTCTTTATGTTCGATGACACTTTGGCGTGTAATAAAAAATGTAATAAAGCTACATGTTGTGTTTTGTATGTTAGAATGAAGTTGAATCGTTACGAAGCTCGTGTCGTCACGGGATAAACTGTTTGGCACTCGAGACTCTGCCTAAAAAAATTTCGAGTTTTTTTTTTACGTTCGATGACACTTTGGCGTGTAATAAAAAATATAATAAAGATACGTGTTGTGTCTTGTATTTTAGGATGAAGTTGAATCGTTACGAAGCTCGTGTTTGTCACGGGATAAACTGTTTGGCACTCGAGACTCTGCTTAAAAAAATGTCGAGTTTTTTTTTACATTCGATGACACTTTGGCGTGTAATAAAAAATATAATAAAGATACGTGTTTTGTCTTGTATTCTAGGATGAAGTTGAATCGTTACGAAGCTCGTGTTTGTCACGGGATAAACTGTTTGGCACTCGAGACTCTACTCGTGAGCAGAGGGATGAACTGTCAATGGGTTAAATCGTATTTATCGGTGGCAACCTTTCGCTCTCCAGGACCGTGGGACTCGAATTCGAAGGTGTTCCAGCGGGATTCGACTCGCACGGTTGTCGACCCGTGCGTCGCCAGCACCGGAGCCGGTTTTCGAGTGCCACGAGGAGGAGAGATACGGCATCGATACAGTTCATCGAATTACGTCAGCGGCACCGCCGTGTTCCAATTCGATTCGAATCGTAGAAGTAGCGCGGAACGATTCTGCGCCGAGGGTCGAACGTGTCCGATTGGAAATCGAATACGCATCTACGCCCAACCCTTTGTCTCTCTCTCTCTGTCTCTCTCTCTCTCTCTCTCTCTCTCTCTGTTTTTTTCTCTCTATTTGTATATATGTTTTCCACGCGATGCTTGAGTTTCTCGAGAGTGGCGTGTAAGACGAAACCGTGGAAGGAGAAATGTATTTTTTTTTATGGAGATGGGGATATAGAGATGAGGTGTATAAATGAAGGAAGAAAGGCAGAGGTTTTTTTGTGGTGTGTTTTCTATCAACATTCAATTTACTCGGGTTAAATAAATCAATGAGCGAATATCATTAGGACGCGCAGAGACGCAAATCCACTTCAAGCCTCGGGCATTTTTCGTCAGCATTCAATATTCCACTCATTGATTCAAGCTACTCATTCAAGCCACGCATTAAGATGATCAGGAGATAACGGTTGAAAACGAAAAAGACGCGGAAACCAAGGCGCAAACCGTGAGAATCGGACAGTCCACTTCAAACCTCGTGTATTTTCCATCAACGCCCAACCTACTCACATCAAACAAATCAACGAATAACGGTTCAAACCAAAAAGACACCCAATCCAAGACGCAAATCTTGAGAATCAGACAATCCACTTTACACCTCTGGCATTTTCCATCAACACCCAACCTACTCTCATCAAACAACTCAACGAATAACGGTTCACACCAAAAAGACACCCAATCCAAGACGCAAATCTTGAGAATCAGACAATCCACTTCAAACCTCGTGTATTTTCCATCAACACCCAACCCACTTGCATCAAACAAATCAACGAATAATGGTTTAAATAAAAAAGAGATCCAAGATGCAAACCTCGAGAATCAGAAAATTCACTTCAAACCTCGTGTATTTTCCATCAATACCCAACCTACTCTCATCAAACAACTCAACGAATAACGGTTCACACCAAAAAGACACTCAATCCAAGACGCAAACCTTGAGAATCAGACAATCCACTTCAAACCTCTGGCATTTTCCATCAACACCCAACCTACTCTCATCAAACAAATCAACGAATAACGGTTCACACCAAAAAGACACCCAATCCAAGACGCAAACCTTGAGAATCAGACAATCCACTTCACACCTCTGGCATTTTCCATCAACACCCAACCTACTCTCATCAAACAACTCAACGAATAACGGTTCAAACCAAGAATCTACGCAAACCTCGAGAATCAGACAATCCCCTTCACACCTCGAGCATTTTCCATCAACACCCAACCCACTCGCATCAAGGGAATCAACGGATAACGGTTGGATATCAAAAGGACGCGGCAAGCCAAGACGCAAACCGTTGTTCCAGCGTGAGAATCAGACCGTCCAGGAGTCCATGCGGTGGCGGCCGCTCGAGCAGGCGAAGGCTGAAAGGCAAGCCGCGGTTTCTTCCGAGGATCGAAATTTTCAAACGAGCCACGAAGCTCCGGTCTATTACTCCCCAGGCGGGGAAAATCCTCCGTTCGGCTGGCAAAGAATATTGCGCAATGCGCATCCCATTGTAACGAGGCGGCGTGGATAATTGGCGGCTGTTAATAAACGAAAACCTCGTGGCACGCAATCCGCCGGCTCTTTGTATGCTAATGAAAGGCATCCAGGCTCCGCGGCGAGAAAGGCAGCGCCGAGGAGCTCTTGGCGCTCGATTTCGATACGCAAGCCGCCGACTCTAACGATGCGCCATCGCCAAATTCGGATGCGCCTTTATCCGGAATCGAGGATGTCCTCGGTTAACCGCGAAAAGTCCAGCTGGAGATTTATATCTGGAAATCGATATTTTTGCGGGAAGGAATTCACTCGATGTGCTTCGACTATTTTCTCCGCGATGCGCGAGGATCGTGTGATGTATGTGATGGAAAATGGAGTTAAATAAGGTATTTTCTTTTTTTTTTTTGAGAAGGGAAGAGATATTAATTGGTAGTAAATGAAATTGTGGTTGAATAATTATTGTTTGTTGATTAAATGAGAGGTAATGATGTATGTAGATCGATATGAGAAGGGTTTTTTTTTTGAGAGAGAGAGAGAGAAATTAATTGGTAGTCAATGAAATTGTGGTTGAATAATTATTGTTTGTTGATTAAATGAGAGGTAATGATGTATGTAGATCGATATGAGAAGGGTTTTTTTTTTGAGAGAGAGAGAGAGAAATTAATTGGTAGTAAATGAAATTGTGGTTGAATAATTATTGTTTGTTGATTAAATGAGAGGTAAAGATGTATATAGATCGACGTGAGAAGGGTTTTTTTTTGAGAGAGAGAGAGAGAAATTAATTGGTAGTAAATGGAATTGTAGTTGAATAATAATTGTTTCTTGATTACATGAGAGGTAATGATGTATGTAGATTGATATGAGGAAGGTTGATAAATTAATTGAGTAGTTATTTGACTAGAAATAAAATGATGGATAAGTAAGAATATCAAGGTTACCTTTGGTGAAGTAGAGTTCTGATATATATGAAAAGAAATGAATCGTATTTTCCAACAGTGTTTATAAATGATTATCGCCTATTGGTAATAAAAACAAATATTTAGTAATATGCGCACGAGGGCTGCGTATACCGTACACGAATTTTTTTTAAGAATGAAAGTAGGAATCGTATTCTCCTCTGTTTTCCTACTCGCTCGCGTGGTTGAGAAATTAATTCTTCAGACGATCTGTCGGGAGAACGTATTCGATTTTCCACTAACTTCGTCCCTAGGACGAATTAGAAACGAGGCTCATCCTTCGCTTTTTAACGACACGTCCGATTAGCTTAACACGAATTAATAAATGACCCCGAAGAAAGTTCATCGCCGAGTCGAGACGTTGATTCCAGAACATAATTTGCCATGCGATTGACGGACGACTCGTAATTAATACCCACTCGATCTTGGAAACCGGATAGATCGTCGCACCAAAACTAGATTCAATAAAAATACGAACTCAACGACCAAACTAAAGCAACTGCACGATCTCTTCGCCTCCTCAATTATAATTTAATGTATAATTATTTTATTAATAAAAATATACCGATTTGGTTTCATTTAAAAGCGAATAAAATTCCTGCGCAACGTGGGTCTATCTTTTATCTGAAATCCTGCGCTTCAAAGAGTTAACACTATTCCTACCACAAGCTGTCAAATGATCGGCCAGTGATTTCTCTGAAGAATTGTGGAAGTTTGAGACGAGCTCACTCGTGAAATTTTCCACGATTTCCTTGCAGCATAAGAAACGATAAATTAATATATCGACACTCTTCCTTCGTCCTCCTTTTTTTTTTAAGGATTATTTAGCACATCTAAATATGCCTGAACAAGGAATAGTGTTGAGAATAATCGAGGAAACGAGGATTATCGGGGATAAAATAAGGGACCTCGGTTAATCCCAAGGTACGGATCTCGAGATCGAGGCGGAATCCACGATCGTTAATTAAATTCCGAGCCGCGCGGAGTTGTGGCCAACGAGGTGCGGGTATACGCGACTTTGATCATTACTGTCGCACGGTAATTACACGCTCGTGTCCGCGGACTGGGAAGCGTGAGTCACGCGTGTCCGCGAGGACGAGACGCGTCTGGCAGCGCGTGCAGAAGGGAGATTATTTCGCTGCACGAAAAGGTAAGCCTGCCTGGTCGCCCCGAGGCATCGTTTTCTCACGTGGGAGATTCAGATATTTACTACCGCCTCTACGTTTCACCTTTTTTTTTTCCCTTCCTTCCTTTCCAGCCTCTGCCACCTCACGAGAAAGCCGTAGGAAAGTGTTTCTTTTATTTTTCGTCCGATTTTCGACCGCGAAAACGTCTGCTCGCTGTGGTGTACCTGTTGTCCGAGTTGTTTCAAGGACGAGCTTTGGATACTGCAAAGTGTATCACCTGATATTTCTTTCGGTTGCTCTTTTATTTTGTTATCGCTCGTTTTATTCAATTTGGACATTTTTTCCTCGAGCTTCGTCGAGTCTGGAGGATTGTATATTTGTTTATATTTTATTTATATTTAACACTAGAACTACCAGCCACTTTTTGGGCATATTTAGAACACCACATATATCTTATAAAAAAATGGAAGAGTAAAAGGAAATGTGAGTAAATCAAAATGGTGATCTAAGTACTGCATAAAAATTATGGAAAATCTGAGAAAATGCATCGTTATAAAGCACTGCGATTTTTTAAACAAACGACTGACCATTCATTCTGACTGGTTTGCTAGTTCTAGTATTAAACAGTAGAATGTATCTCGAAAATCAGCTATTCTAAGATTTTTAATATAAATTAATTTCAAAGAAACGTGTCTCAAACGAATGATTCTAAAGTTTATAAAATTTCGAACTAGATAAACCGTAGAAAAAAAAGTGGACTTTTGCGCGATGTCCAAAATCAAAAATCTTTCAAGCTCGAGGAGAGGCACCTTAAAGAAGAAACGAAATTCGAGGTAACGTCCTCGAATTGATACACGACTGGCCAGGTGTTCGACGAGCGGCAGCATCGTTCGTCGACCAAATTGCCGTCAATTTTCCTATCATCAATTATCCGTCACGCGTGCGATAAAGTGGGCAGTCTCGTGTTCCACGCTCTTCCAGTCCAGTCGATGCGCATTTCTACGAGTTCTTCCACCAGCGACAGCGCGCGCTTCGAGGTGAGATACAATTACGCGGGGCAACTTCAACTTGGAAGGACAGTGCCGAGCGAGAAAAGTGCCGGGGAACAATTAGCGACGGAAGAAAGTCAAACGTGGACCATCGGAAGGATTCAGAGCCGAACGAACGGGTCGCGGGTTATCTTCTTTCGTTTTCTCTCGAATTCCTTGGATTCCGTCTAATACCTTGTTCTTCTATCTTCCTCTATCTTACACTTTGTTCTCATACTTCAGTATAAAAGTAAAATATAGAAGTTCTTGTACTTCTTTCTTATACTTGAGTAAAGAAGTAAAGTACAGAAGTTCTTGTACTTCCTTTTTTACGCGATTTTATCATAAAATGGTTGAGGAAGAAAAAGGCCTTTTTCCTTACACGGCTTACTTTTTACGAGGATTTTATGGCAAGAGTTATGCTTCTTTCGCGCAATTCCATTTTGTATAGTTTACCGCGGAACTTTCAATGGTTCCAATGGTCTTTCTTTACGCGATTTTATCATAAAACGGTTGAAAAAGAAAAAGGACGTTTTTCTTTACACGGCTTACTTTTTACGAGGATTTTATCGCAGGAGTTATGCTTCTTTCGCGCGATTCTATTTTGTACAGTTTTTCGAGGAGCTTTTTGGTGGTTTGAAAAAAGTGTTGAGTGAGTATACCCTTGGAATAATTCTCGTATGGGTTATTCGAAGTGTTTGTAGTTTAAGGAAATTAGTATCTGTTTTTTTTTAGAGACTATTACAAAGTTGCGTATAGAGCGTCTCGCGCTTACAAGGAAAGTATAATATATAGGACTTTCGCGCCTTGGATCGCGATGAAACTTTGGCGAAGTATCCCGCAAAGAAATCTACGCGCACGCGCCACGATTTACGATGATTTGCAAGCTAACGTGCGTTATTTGGAAATTCATCCTAGCCTATCGCATAATTGAAATAAGAATACTTTGTAGGCTTATCGATTCATCTCGAATTATTAACGATCGTAAAACACGTTCTGTTTACTCTGCTCGTCGATTTAAAAAGCGTAAACCATTCGTCAAACTGCAAGATTTTGGGACAAAGCATTAGGAAGAAACATTTATCTTAAACTCTGCCAACGCATCATCGATAAACATTAATAGTAATAACCAACAACATTAATAATAATTTAATTCAAGATTCGAATTTCTCACGATTGCGAGTATCTACATAATCGTCAATGAAATTCGATTAATATATTTACATTCTCTTGCGATTATATTTATCGCAACACCACATAAAAAAAATCCTCACATATTTCACAAGATATATCACAGCACCACATAGAAAAAACCTCACATTTTCCACAAAGTATATAAAACACTCGCCAATGGTATATTAATAAATCACTGAAAGCGAATAAAAAAAACCTCGAGTTAGCAATTTTATAAAACACGATTAAAGCTAATATCGCGGAATGGCGAGTGCGTGGCAGAAGGGAAACAATCGAAGAGGATCGTACCTTCGTGCATCACGAAACTCAAAGAAAATCGTCGAGCCACGGAGGTGAAAGTATTCAATCATTCGTCACGATCCTCCGGATAGATCGAACCGAAACAATTCGCTTTCCTTCGTTTAATTGGCCCCTTATCCATGTCGTAAATCGGAGCAACGCCGCTGGCACCTGCGCAGTCGATTTCCGAGAAGATATTTCTACGTCGATACCCGCAGCCTCGATTTATGATGCATCGCCTCACTCTTATTATTAAAGACCATTTGCGATGGTGCAAAAATCGAAACGCTCCGCGTCTCTCGTAATTCATGCCTCCTTCATTTAACCACCGCCTTTACGCGCGCACGATAGTGCATCCTGGATACGTATTATGCATATGCACAGGGTGTTTAGATAAAATGAGCGTATAAATCATCTTCTTCATTACTGCAGGTAAGAAGAAATTACCAAAGTTAATTTCTTTCCTTCCTGGATTCAATTACTTTTTGGATTTAATTAAATTACCCTTTTTTCTTTTGGATTTAGGGACGTACTCCTTGAACTTTTACCACATGAATTCCTGATTCCTATTAATTCCATGAATTCCTATTAATTATATATCCGTGGTCTTAGATATTTCAAGTTCTTTCCTAAGACTCGAGTAAAACACTGTGCGCATCGGGCTATATTCCAGAAGTGGGGATTTTCCAAGTGGTACAGATTTACCGTTGAGATTTAATCAAAAAAAGCTCACTGTTCTTTTCTTTTTTTTCCATATCGAAGCACGGAAGATCAGCGATACGCCTTTTCGTCCCGAGAAATAATTCCCATCGAGTTGAAACGCACGGCACTGAAGGATGTTCAGAGTGGCGAGATCGTATCGAGTCGTGGAAGAGTCGTACGTTAAGCTCTTAATCGTTGCATCGATCAAGGAAACTGGCCCCTGAAATGATATCCCAGCCGAAGATTAATCTTACTTTTAGCCTCGTTTCTCAGACCTGGAGCTTAGCACTAATGGTTCGCGCAGAGAGGAAGAATTGGAGCTTCGTTATGGACTAAGAAAACTGGCTCTCCTCTCTCTCTCTCTCTCTCTAGAAACAGATCAGCCGATTAGCGCGATAATGGAGCTCGAAAAGGTGCCTCGAATTGCCATGGCCGGCTTTAATTCGTCCAGGGGAAGAAAATAAGGTGGAGCAGAAGCCTGATAGCTTCTCATTGCGATCCACGGGCCGGTGGTCGCGCGAAAAAGGAAAGGAAGGGGGCGAGGGGGGAGGAAAAAGGGAAAGAATAGAGTGGAAAAAATTGCGGGTTCGGGTCTGAGAGCTAATGGCCAAGGAAGGAAGTGGAAGTTAGCTTCCTGAACTCCAACGAGGCGCGTGAAAAAAAATCAGCGTAATAGGATGTAACGTTGCGCTCTATTGTGCTGAATCCATTGGCTCGCTTGATTTTCAGCCCATTATGCGTCAGAGAAAGTTACGACATCCACGATGCGGAAGTCGATGCGAGCTTCGAGGATTTCTCGAGCTTCCCGAGCGACATTTTGGGTTTCTGATGACGCGATCTGCCGATTCTGATTCTTTTTTTCATTCCTCGATCGATGCGAGTTCCTTCCTTCGCGAAACGACAAGGAACTCTTGCTCTTGGGATTTGCGCATCGAGTTAATGATAGGAAGATCGATATTGAGATACAGCGAGGATTTTCATGTGTGTGTGTGTTTCTGAGTATGTACTCGATCCGGTTTAAATATAAATTCCTGTAAACGCACTTTGCAGGTGCTTGAGGTTTCTTTGAAAAAAGATCATCGATGAGCCGCGATGTTATCCGCCAAAAACGAAGGAGATAAGATTGGCTCGTAAAGACGCGCGTGGTACTGGATTACGTTATCGATCGAGATTAGAAACGGAAGGCATAATCGTGTCGTGCCTCTTCGATGTACTTTAGACAGTACGATCGCTGGGTTTTTTTTATTTTTTCACGCGCTACTGGACATCCTTGGAGGTAAAGTTTTGTAATTTGTTTCGATACGTTGTTTAAATATTCTTAGAATTATCTCACATTAAAGGGTCGCTCAATTAATTGCTTTACACACTGTTCTTTTACAGCGTTTTTTTAAATATAGGTTGATGCAAAAATCGTGAAGAGTTTTACGCGAATAATAATCTGAAAGAGAACTCGATTCAGAATTGATTTATTTCCAAAGCGATCGAATATAATTTATCGAGACAGTTATGTTCGTGCTCGACAAATTTTGCGAGGAAAAAGAAAAGAAGTATCCAAAAATCCGAATGAAAACTCCTTTTATATTTACCCCCTTTAAAAATAATCGAATATACTCGTAATTGATCGACATAGCCATATTTGCGTTTGAAGAATTTCGCGCAGAAAAAAAAAGAAGTGAAATTGAAACGAATTGCTTGATTTCAGTGCATCGCGCTCTACAGATCTTAAATATATCACAGGGCATAATTCCTCCTGATGAGAGCTCTCGAAGCAATGCGCATAAAAGTGATTTTTAACGAAATCCAATTCTCCGCGGGAGAGGCGTTTCTCCTCTGGATTCGCGAGCATTACAAAGAAATGCATCGCAGTCGATGCCTTCCACATAATAATAATAATAATAATAATAAAAAAGAAATGCGTGGAAACCAGGAAAAGGCCAGGGAGAGATCGTCATCGGTAAGAGCTGCCATCCGCGGAAATGACAAACGTAAGAACGATTAAATCGCAGTGGCTCGGCGTACTTTCTCTGACGCAATCATTTCCTAGCAAGTAATAAGCACGTTTCGTAGGCTTCCTTCCTGCGAGGAGATTCTCGTAATCGCCAACGAGCAGTTCCATATTCTTACCACCGTGAACCGTAATCGCCTCAAACCCCAGCCTTCTCGCGTATTATTAGATACACCGCGGAGCAACTTGCAATTTGGCCAGTCAAATTAATTCGAAGATACGATGAATTTTCCAGGGGGCAAGATACTCCTTGGTTTGCGCTTCGGCGTCTTAACGGCGCTTCGCTGTTTTCCTGAGGTTTTTGGCGAGCAAGAACTTTGTCGTTTGCGATCGTCACTTTTTGAGCTTTTGTCGCTTTGACACTGTTTTAAGGATTGAAGATAAACTGCGATTCTTGGTCTAATTAAGCATCTGTTTACGCGCTTTAGATTTTAATTTTCCAGCTCGTGGAGATGGAATTACAGTCGACATTTTTGTATAGAATGATAATGGGTTTGTAATCATTTATTTATTCGAGCCACAAGCTAGTGGAAGAGATCATTATTATCCCACGCAAAAATGTCGATGTGAGCGATTCAATATCTAACTCCACGAGACCAGATAGAGAATTAATACTAGAACTACCAAACCAGTCAAAATGACTGGTCGGTAGTTTCTTTAAAAAATCCTAGTGCTCTATAGGGATGTATTTTTTGAGATTTTCCATGATTCTCACGCAGTATTTAGATCATCATTTTGATTTACTCAAACTTCCTTTTACTCTTCCTTTTTTTAAAGATGTACGCGGTGTTCTAAATATGCCCAGAAAATGGCTGGTAGTTTTAGTATTAAAATACTATAAATTCTCTGTGGCCAAAAATCACTGATTATTCTTAAACCAGCATAGGATCATAGAAGTGCGCTATCCATTGCTCTAAGAATGATCATATTTATATATTGTTTCAACAAATAGTATAAAAAATATAATTCCATTGCTCTAAGAATGATTATATTTACATATTTGTTTTGACAAATCGTATAAAAAAACATAATTCCGTATATCCCCTTGTATATCATTCTTATACTTTAGAATGCATCGTTACGAATAATAAATCTTCCATCGAGCCATCGTGGTCGTTAATCTGGATCGTTGAGCAATCGCGCTCAGTGATTTGGTCGATCGAGAGAATACGGGGCCAGGAATCTGCAGGCGCGAAAGGCCGAAGCAGGTGATGCGAGGCACTCGCGTACGCGCAACGGACAATGGCACCGGCGCATGGCGCGCACGCACCTAATTTCGCCTCGATCTAAAGGATATTAGCCCCTTCGAAAGTGGCTCGCATAACTTATGCGTAACAGATATTTGATTACCTTTATTGGGTCAAGGAGCGATTGTGCAAAAGTGCCGCGCTTGGATCTCTCTCTCTCTCTCTCTCTCTAACGTGGCCAGAACGTCCACGATGGAGGATTATTTAACACTGTTCCTATCAGCCATTTTCGAGAGAGGCTTAAATGTACTCGATATATCCTTGAAGAAAAGGAGGACGAAGGAAAAATGTCGATGGATCAATTTATCGATCCGTGCGCCGCGAGAAAACCGCGAAAAATCTCAGAAGCGACCGCGCCTCAAAGTTCTACGATTTTTCAAAGAAATCATAAAGCTCCTATTAGAAATAAGGTCTCCTGGTTGCTTCAAAAAAAATTCTAAAACCCGTGAAAATCACGGCGCAAAATTGTACAACTGTGAAATTAAGTGAAAAATAAAAATAAAGCTCTAAAATGAAATCCATAAAGTTTGGAGTACAGTAGAATTACTTTAATTCTGCTAAATAAATTTTAATTAAATTATTTTGAGTGAATATTTTTATTTTGAACTTCTTTTAATAGCAGTATATTGCTACTGTTGCTGGAGGACTCTATAGGCCTCTCAAATATATTTAAACAATTTTTAACCCTTCCAAAATCTGCAGTCCATTTCTCATTATCCAAAGATATTTCTACAAGACCACGCTAATACTCTCTCTCTCTCTCTTTCACTTTCCATCATTCCATTCATGTCGTAATTGTTTCCTCGTTATTATTTATAAGATAGACGGTCATAAAATTGATTCCTGGTCGTTCCACCTATACAAGGCCGCGCGTCCAGGAACAGGTCCAAGGCTACGCACACGCGATGCTCATTTCCTTCCAATTCTCGGCGATCAATTTGTCTCGCATAAAAATCCACATTGCCATAAAGAACCGCGGTCCGTTTATTAATACGTGTTTACCGGTTTCTCGGCGGCTTCGTTATATCGTCCGGCGCAGCATCGTTTACAGTTACGCGGGCAACCAGGAGCGATGAAGAAGAATCGTCCGCCGGTCTGTCGGCTTTAACGAGCGTGCGCCTGCGAGATGGCGGACGAATTAATCGCGATTTCGATTGCCCAAGGCTTCGAATCGAGGCGAGCGAAGCCGTCCCACGAGGAGTTTCGCGGAAAAGAGCCGAATGAATGATCCGCACGATTTATCCAACGCTCGAATGCTCGAACGCATCGAAACTCGACACTCGTGTTTCCTGCCAATTATAACTTCGCGCTGCTCCTTGCGCAGCCGATAATAAACTCTCACGTGTCTCGGTGCTTCCTTGTGGTAGCGCGTGCCGATTTAAGGAATTTCGCGCTTAACACCGGAAGTGCCGGCCACTTTCTGGGCATATTTGGAACAGCACAAGAGTCTTTAAAAAAAAGGAGGGGAGAGTAAAGGGGAATTTGAGTAAATCAAAATGACGATCTCAAAATAATGATCTTAAAAAATGCATCGTTATGAAGCACTAGGATTTTTGGAAGAAAAAATATACATCTTTAGAGAGAAGGGGAGAGTAAAGGGGAATTTGAGTAAATCAAAATGACGATCTGAAAATGTAAATCTCGAAAAATGCATCGTTATGAAGCACTAGGATATTTGAAAGAAAAAATATACATCTTTAGAGAGAAGGGGAGAGTAAAGGGGAATTTGAGTAAATCAAAATGACGATCTGAAAATGTAAATCTCGAAAAATGCATCGTTATGAAGCACTAGGATTTTTGAAAGAAAAAATATACATCTTTAGAGAGAAGGGGAGAGTAAGGGGAATTTGAGTAAATCAAAATGACGATCTAAATACTGCACGAGAATCGTGGAAAATCTCAGAAAATACATCCTTATAAAGCATTAGGATTTTTGAAAGAAAGGATTGACCAGCCATTTTGACTGGTTTGGTGGTTCTAGTAACGAAAACCGTAACTTTTCGCGGAAAGAGACTTTTAGCTGCAAAGGGTGGATAGAATTTTCTCGACAGAATCTCAGAGATGAGAAAGAAAGAAGGGTTTTTTCTAATATCGTGATTTATTCTTTACTCTTGATCTCTGTTTTTTTTTATTTAAATGAAATATTCGTTCTCGATATATGATGATTTAGCACTGATTTAGCATAAAAACCTCGACGCCATAGAATTAATGAATAAAGAAACTGTCTTAAATAACTGCCTCAAATAACAAACTGTCTCGTTTAAATAACTGTCGCAACTTTTATTCTCAGGATCAGTGGATCATTCAGGATTTTGGAGAAACGAATAAAATCAGAAATTCGATTTATGTCGCGTTTCCTTTTCATCCGTGCCCACGAGACGTCCCGGTATTTTACGAGACGATGAATAAACCGTGGTAAATTTCACAGCCTGTAGCTGTGAACGTGTCGAGTCGAAGAAACGCGTCGATATATTCGTCGCGATGGATCTCATCGTAGATCGAAGAGCAAATTGGCGGAGAGGCTCCTGTCAGTCGGTCGACGTGCGTTTGTACATCGGCACACGCACTTCCGAATATTGTGCTGGAGGCGCGTGTGCGTGGAAAATGACTCAAATGGCCTTCTGCGATTAGATAATGGCAGAGTGACGTGCGCACGATGGGCAGACGGTGTATCAGACGACTCGTTGTAGGCCAAACGAGTTGCAGCCACATTATGTTCCATTATGCAAACCTATCTTCTGCGGCACGGCAACGTTTTTTCGATAATTCCGCGGCACACCACAAGTGGAAGCTTGCAAATACACGAATTACAATAATAAGTATATGTTTTTTGCTTACTTACACCTGCAGCTTCCTTTTTTTTTCTTATTTATCAACAATCCGACCGTTACTTATTATATTAGCTATGATATTGGAGCTGATATTTTTTCGATCGTGTAGCAACTGTCTATTTTTTTAATTTATATATATTTTTTTAATTCGTACGTATCGATACATTGTGTTATATCGTTTATTTATGCTATAGTGGAGGATCGTAAATTAATTCGAGATGAGGAAATGAATTTCGTGGCCAAATTATTAGCTCGGCAAGTGCAGAGCGCGAGGAAACTAGGCGAATCGGAAAGTATCGTCGCCTTTTACTTACTCGAGCTTTATTCCGAAATCGAAAACGAATGGATTTCTCCTTAAGATTGTTGCGACGCTCGAACATGACGGTTATACATTGGGAGAATCGTCTGAGAAACGGAAAAATATTCTGAGATTCTTATCCTTTCATCTCACTATTCAGATTATTCCATCGATCCTTTGACCCTTTCGACTTTATTTTCTCAAGATCCTCGTCCTGTTTCTTAATTTCTTTTTTTTTCCACAGCAAAATATGCGATTGATCAGATATATCTCAAAGTAAAAATATACAATATACTTAAATACATTCAAAAAGTGGCGAGCAGTTCTAATGTTAAAAGCAGCATTAGAATGAAGATTCGAAACGATGAAAATCAAAGCTTTTCTTGTAGCATTTCGCTATCTACTATTTCAGTCTATTTACTCAACTACATACTCAATATTACCATTTCCAATATCGCCAGTTATATTTCTTTCGAACGATCACGGCTATATTTCCAATATCACCACTTTGTACCCGATATTAATATTGTACCATTGTTATTTTCATCATTATCGCTCTTCACGCTATATTATTATTATTATTATTATTCATTCGCTGATTAGCGCGCCGTTTTGCGCCGGTACGTCGATGGCAAGAGGCTCGCTTTCGTGATTCACGAGGTTAACGCGTTGCTCGACTTACAACTGGTTCCATCGGTTATCGGCCACCTTATACGGAAGCTTGGCCCAATACTTTCTAGGCTTTCGACGCCCTTCGCGTCTGCCACCGAATGCGAACGATACTCGAGCCGCGTGGGCGCACAAAAATCGCCCCTGACCTTTCTCCCACGGCTTTGGGTTCAAGGCGCATTTCCAGCGGCGACTCGCGCCTCTGAATCGTGGATCGAGAGACTCGTACGCTTTCTGGGATCCTCGATGATCCTGATTAAGGCTATTCCCACCAGCCATTTTCCAGACAGACTTAAATGTACCTCGATATATCCTTGAAGAGAAGGAGGACGAAGGAAAAATGTGGATAGATCGATTTATCGATCCGTTGCGCTGCGAGAAAATCGTGAAAAATCTCAGAAGCGAGCGCGATTTTGGTGAAGAAGTGACCGATTTTTCAAAGAAATCATTGACTGAGTCATAGTTGGAATAGTGATAATATTAAACGTATTAAGACCGTCGATATTACTGGTCGATAATTTCTTAGAAAAATTGCTGTACTTCGTAGTCGATGGCTTTTGGAGATTTTCCACGATTCTAGAGCGGAGTGCAAAGCATCTTGGCTGCTGACAAACTCGATTTAATGTACCCTTAACACTGGAACTACCAGCAACTTTCTCGACATATTTAGAACACCACGTGTATTTAAAAAAAAAAGGGGAGAGTAAATGGAAATTTCAGTGAATAAAAATGATGATCTAAATACTGCGTGAAAATCATGGAGAATCTCAAAAAATGCGTCGTTGTGAAGCACTAGGATTTTTTTGAAGAAAAGACTCACCAGTTATTTTGACCGTTAAATCCAGAACTTAAATAAGTCTTGCACATCACCAGTACTTCTGATCACTTATGCAGAAGGAAATGCAGAATTGAGTGTTAAGTACGAATCATCGGTGGAGAGCGCTCAAACGATCGCAAGATGCGAAGCATCGCTTCGCAGAGTCTCGAGATTAATCGAGGCTTGAGCGAAGCGTTTGGCGTCTCGCGAATTTCACGAACAAGTACCTGTTGTCGGGAAGATAAACAGGAGTCGACTAACCTTCAGCCGCGGCGATAGGATCTCGATATGAAAAACTCGTCGACGGCTTCCGACATACGCGAGGATAATAACAGAGGGGATAATTAGAACGCGCTAGACAAGTCGTGCAGATGTAAACGCCGACAGTTCGATATTTACCTCCGTCTATGTTTATACTAAGTTGTTCGAAAAGTGTCTTTCGCTATGCGCACGCAGCTGTTTTATTCGATGATTTTCCTACTGGGTGTCCCAAAATTGACGCAAGAAGTGATTTTGATAGAAGACAGAGGTGAAAAATTGTAAGTTTTTCACCGATTCGTAAAGTATGCTATTTATAAAGCGATTATAAACATAATAAATTTGGACCGTTCGTAAAGTATATAAAAAATGTTTAAATCTTGCGTGAATTTAGATTAAATTTCATGTTCCTGAAAGCTCCAAAAGTTATAAGGTGTTTCAAAATTCACGCATATATATATATAATTCAATAAAAACCTTTTTTTATCCGATTTTTGGTATTTCGTAGGCATAATTTGATTCTTCCTCGAAATCTGAGGTATTCATTGATTTTACAATTACGAATCGAATTCGATTATGATAAAACCATTTCTACGTTGCTGATCTGCGATTGGTTTGATTAGAAAGTGGCTCATGAAATTTTTCTCTACGAATCTAATGGAAACCAACGTGTTTCAATGATATTATTATATTGGCAGAGGTATCATTAATTTCGCGATCACTCGCCCCTCGTGTATCTATCCGATAACCCGAGGTTTATCGAAACGGAAGGGAAATATTACAGCGGTAAGTGGCTTTTCTAGTTGCCAAGATACCGTGATGTAAAGCAATTAATGCCATACCTCGATGTATGATAATAAATTCACCGTTGAACGTTCATAATTATCCAGGAGATATTACGGTGGAAGCGGATAAAAAAATCCTCCTCTGCCTTTCCAATAACGCTTCGAGCATTGCGCAATAATATTAACGAGCAAGGACGATCTTGTCGATTCCTCAAAAGTCAAAGTGCCTCGATTTCACCTCTCGAGAGCCAATTTTAATAAAGATACACGACAGATCGATCATCTTTGCGCGATCAGCGAGGCAAATAAATCACTCGTCGATTGGTTGAATTTTTTTTATAAATACTATCAACGGGAGATTCTAACCGGCGGAAGGAAAGACGCGTGCGTTGCGCTATCATTTTTACGCAAGGCACGTATCCGGTTTCGCGATACCATCGACTAATAACTTCTGATAAGGTTCAATTAGGCCGAAGGTGCAAATTACGCGGAAGATGTTTTCATTCGTTATTGGAAGGCGTACCGGGCGATCGGTCGATTATATCGAAACGCCTTTGGCGCTTGTCCGTCGTAATCGCGAAGAAGAAGGCTTTTAACGCGATGATCGTCAATGCATATCTCGGCACTGGCGCCGCGCGAGTTGTAGTTAACTCCAAGACGTGAATCCGCACTGGATTATATTACGATTTCACGCGTCATCTCACTGCAAATATTTCAGGTCTGACCAATTTTTCGACCATAATTCTAGCTGCACATTAACAGTATAAAGAAATCGAATAATTGTGTTCATAAAATATTTTCATAAAATACTTTTGACAATGTCTAATTGTCTGAATTTAATTACAATCTTTATTTAGATTTACAGTATTAATACATAAATATGATATTCGTGCATTCATTGTCTTATTATTGAATTTGTACCCAAAACAAGACCACAATAATTCAAAATTGATCTACAACAACTCGTTGAACAGCGTACTTTGTACAATTATCCAATTATCCAGACATTTTCATCGTTCAATATTTTTCAACGATTCCAAGCACCGCAGAATTCCTTTCGATCCTCCAATATTCCGCAAAGCGAAGCAGCGGCAAGACGAAAATATTCACGATGTATCTGTCGAAGTATTAAAGCGCGTATAGGCATTGGAACAGCTTCGACGATTATAATAACTCAAGGCGCATCCGAGATGTTGTATCATTCGACACGCGTGCAGAAGTGACGTTCGAAAGTCACGATTTAAATCCCTCATCGACGATTATCGACGAGCTCGGCTGGAAATATCTCTGGAAGAAACTCGATAGCGATAACGCGGGACTGCAGTCGAAATAATTCTGCCAAACGAAAGGAGAAAAACAGATACCAAAAGTGTTCGCGGGTATTTTACTCTTATCGTGAGCGAGGAGAGATAACGTTCTCTCACCTTTTCTCGTGGTTTTTTTTTTTGCATTCTGCCCGATGGTTCGCGGAGATAAGTTGAAAGACGTCAGAGGAGAGATTCGTCGCTCGATCGGTCCAGACTACTTTGGAAAAAGCGCAGCGCGCAGAATCGATGCAGAGTATATTTCGATTAGGCGCGAAAGAATCGAAATATCCTCAGATGAAAATTCTATCAAAAACCCGTTTTTCTTTCTTGCGAGTGATTCACGCATCGAAGGTAACGTCGATTATTCACCATCGTCATCCCATCCTAGACACGACCGGACATTTTACATCGAGAATATAAATAGAACTCCGTTCCGTAAGTCCAAGACACTCGTAACTCGCATCCTTCACTCGCCTTCATCCTCCATCATAACCGCGATTACAGCGCATTGTAACCAAGAACGCGAGTACGAGGATGAAATCAACGATTCGTTCGCCTTCGCGATCGTTCACCTTCGTCCTTCTCTTCCTCCGCAAACGCCACTCGAGATCGCGTTGTAATCAAGAACGCAAGGATGAAAGCTACGCTCACGGATTCCTCCTTTGCGTCGATCACTCGTCTTCCTCCTCTACCTCAATCGCAACTTAATAACGCCTCTCAATCGACAACAGGTATACGATTCTTTATAAAAAAAATACACAAGATCCCTTCTGCGCGTCCATCCTGTAGCCTCGTCCTTCTCCTCTTTTATACGCGCAGCGCGAGCTCGCGTTATAACGAGCAAGGTGAGTCATGGAGTGCAATCTAGGATTCACGGATTCCTCCTTTGCGTCGATCACTCGTCTTCCTCCTCTACCTCAATCGCAACTTAATAACGCCTCTCAATCGACAACAGGTATACGATGAGTCATGGAGTGCAATCTAGGATTCACGGATTCCTCCTTTGCGTCGATCACTCGTCTTCCTCCTCTACCTCAATCGCAACTTAATAACGCCTCTCAATCGACAACAGGTATACGATTCTTTATAAAAAAAATACGCAAGATCCCTTCTGCGCGTCCATCCTGTACCCTCGTCCTTCTCCTCTTTTATACACGCAGCTCGAGCTCGCGTTATAACGAGCAAGGCGAGTTATGAAGTGCAATCTAGGATTCACGGATTCCTCCTTTGCGTCGATCACTCGTCTTCCTCCTCTACCTCAATCGCAACTTAATAACGCCTCTCAATCGACAACAGGTATACGATTCTTTATAAAAAAAAATACACAAGATCCCTTCTGCGCGTCCATCCTGTACCCTCGTCCTTCTCCTCTTTTATACGCGCAGCGCGAGCTCGCGTTATAACGAGCAAGGCGAGTCATGCAGTGCAATCTGGGATTCACGGTTTCATCGTTGGCGTCGATCACTCACCTTCTTCCCAAGAGCCTGCGCCCAGTGGCCGTTTCCCCTTCGAAGAAGCAAGGCTCGCCTCGGCGGAACTCCAAGAACCAGTCGCGTGTCAATCGCAACCGGGGGGAAAACGGGTTCACGGTGGTTCGCGACCGTGCGGCCGGCTGACCGGTACTGCAAACGCGGAACCACGGCGGAAAGGATCGCGTACGGCCGAGGAGCGACGAGTGTGCCTCTGCCTTGCCAGCTCCAAGGGGACCCACGTTGGTGCCCCTCTCCTTTGCCCTCCTACGCCGGCCGCGGGCCTCTCCTTTCCTCTCCTTCGAGCTCCTTTCCTCGGCCGCCGCTCCGTTACTCCTTCCGCTCGCCTCCTCTCGCTTATCGATCGCACCGCTCGATCGTACAGCTCGTCCTTATCGCGCGCTGCCTTCTGGGAGAATCAGCCGCGATAAGGATCGAGGGAATTTTCGTGATTACGCCGCGGTTTTGGAAAGGCGATCGGAGACGATTGGGGGATTTGGGTGACGAGGGAAAGATCGATGATTGGCGGTTCCCGCGTGGATTAATTGTCCGATGGTGTGCGTGCGTGCGCATGTGTTTGTGCGCATGTGTGTGTCTGCGCATATGTGTGTGCGCATGTGTGTGTGTGCGCATACGTGTGCGCGCATGTATGTGTCTGCGCATATGTGTGTGCGCATGTATGTTTGCGCATGTATGTGTCTGCGCATATGTGTGCGCATGTATGTGTCTGCGCATATGTGTGTGCGTATACGTATATGCGCATGTGTGCGTGTGCATAGTGTGTATGCATCTGTATATATATATGTATACCAAGCTATTTTTCACATAATTTTGAAATACGGTTGGCAGAGAAAAACCGCTCTTATCAATAGTCATTGCTAATCAAAATAAACCGTGAATAAAGGGAAGATGGGATTTTTTCTTTTACCTTATCATTTCAGAATTGTCCAAAGAAAAAGTTAAATGTATCCATGTATGTATAGATACACGCACGCGTGTACGAGCGTGTGTTTGCGACGGTTTAGCTCGGACAGAGCGAAATTAATTGATACGGTAATTTTATACGAGCAGACACTTGACATTGGCCACTCGCGTGACGAACGCCAACTGGTTTTGCAAATGGAAGAGATGCACGCGTATAAGTATCTCGACACAATTTACTTCTGGACGATAAATAACCTCGTACTTGAAATCTTACCTGTTTCTGGTTATGGTACTTATATTAAAACATTCACGATACACCTTTATTACGCGAGCAAAGCAGTATCGATTAGAATCCCACATGGAACATCGAAAGAAATAACGAGCAGTACAACGAATAAAACTAAATTTGGCGCCAATGGACGGATATAGAGCACCATTCGAGCAGGCGCCAAACAGCGATTTCCAGATTCAAGATGAAAGGCGCGGAGTTTTTGTTCAAATACGAATACAGCCCCAAGATTCTTACAATAAGGAATGGAATCCTTCCAATAAGGAATGGCCACGGCTCTTCCTATTCCCATATCAAGGAGCGGCCGCGTGAAAGGTCCTACAATGCCCGATGTTCCGCGTCCCGTTACCTTCCTTTTTCTCTTTTCCTTTCCGCCGCATTTTCCGCCTCCCTGCGCACTCCGTTTTTCTCTAACTGTACACGCGCGTCTGGTTCTCACGGCCGAGCTAATGAGCCTGCCGTACCGCATATAATGAATCAATTACCAAAGGGAATATTATTACCCCCGTCGTTAATCTTCGTTGACACGGCGCGTTTAAGAGGAACACCGCCGACGCGACGCGTCATATCGGCTTCCTCTTCTGCATCCCATGGCGCCCCATTAAACCGACCCCATAAATCCACACAGCCTTTCCACCCTCGATCCGCTATCAGGAAAATCGAGCGGCTATCGAATTCCTGGGTTATCATCGACCTTTAATCGAGTACAGAGAAAACTCGTGCCGATTAATCGATGGATGCTAATCGTAGGAATGTAGAGGATCGAAGGATTTTGCGTGTGTGCCTTCTTCTTTCATAAGGTGGTATTGGAGCTTGCCTATTGAATTTTGAAGAAATTCTTGTCCCAGGGAATGAAGACTGTTTTTTGGCCGCGTATCTTGTGTCGGATGCGCGGACAGATTTTCAACAATGGTTTCGCGTTTTGTACTATTAGTTCCTGGGAACAGTGGATGCGTCGAGAAGCTCACAGCTGGTAGTTCCTGAATTTCTCCGCAGAAGGAACGACTCGAGCAGGCCTGTTATTAACCATCGAAGACCCGCCCGTCCCTATCGTACTTTCTAATGATTATTTAGCTCCTGGCCAACGGAAAGGTTTGCACTTCGCACCGTTATAACGACCCACAGGTTATTTCTAATATTCGAGGATCGAATTGGGTCGGGGAATTACTGCGAGTATGTCTCGATGTTTTATTTCGTTTCCTCCTTCTTTTTTTCACACGGAAGATACTTTCCTCGAAAAGTACACGAGCGAGGCGGTGCAAATAATGCGTTTCTTACGGTAAAATCAGAGATGAATCGTATAAAACAATAAAGGTGTTTCATTTAACACTAGAACTACCAGCCACTTTCTGGGCATATTTAGAACACCATATACGCTTTTAAAAAAAAGAGGAGTGTAAAAGGAAATTTCAGTAAATCAAAATAATGATCCAAATACTGCATGAAGATCATGGAAAATCTAATAAAATACATCTTTATAAAGTACTACGATTTTTTAAAGAAACAATTGACCAGTCATTTTGACTGCTTTGGTAGTTCGAGTGTTAAAAATCGTGTAAAGAAAGAATTAAAGGTAACATCTCTATTATTCTTTTACTTTAGATATTAGAACTAATTTCAAGAATCCCTTTACTCGCTCAGGATGTGCTTCAGGGTACAATTCGAACGCCTACAACAAAACGGACGAAAGATAATACAGTCTTACGGTAAAATCAGACGTGAATCATATAAGATAAGGAAAGTGTCTCATTTAAAAATCGTATAAAAAAAGAACTAGGAGTAACATCTCCCTTATCAATTTCCTTTTGGTTATCAAACCCGATTTCAAGACTCCCTTCACTCGCTCAGGACGTGCTTCAAGGTACAATTCGAGCGTCTGAAACAAAACGGACGAAAGGTTCCCAACCGAGAGGGGTTAATGGCCCGTGCTTTTCCCGTGTCGACAAGTTCGACTTCTTTATCCATCCTCCTCCGTGAATTTTTTCCATTCTCGACGGTCGAACGGAGGTGCGAGGAAGCGTGACGGCGGCCGCGATAAGCGAGATAGCGATTTCTTCGACTGGACGTCACGATCGGACCGGTCGAAAGCCCGACGATGCACGATGGCTGCAGCTTGCCCCTGATTTTTTTCCCTTCCTTCGTTCGGCCTTCAATCGCAAAGGTTTCTGCCACGGATTACTGCTTACCACCAACAGAAACACCTGCTGACGATACGATCTCCGGCATTACGCGCCTTTGATACACCTTTCGATGGAGCAATTATTTATTTTTGTCCCCCGTTATTATCCCGCGATACTGGATATTAATTGAGAATGAGGTACCGTAATGTATCTTGTTTTTATTCGACACCACCTATCCTAAGGTTCGAACCGTTATTCTAATGCAGTATCGATGTCGTTTGTCTCTAAGTGAATTGAATAAATATATAAATAAATATATGTATATATACGGTTCTAGTAAATAGAGTAAAGAATCTAATAATACCATACGCGTTTTTCTGAAGCTCGAAAATGACCTGTGATAATGATAAATTAGACTTATCCCATCGAATCGTTTAACGAATCAACTCGAAGCTCGTATTTAACCTTCGCGTGCGTTATGCTAGAAAAGTTAGGTCAAATGCTAGTAAAAGCTAGTAAAAGCTGGGCCAAATGAAGTTCGTGCGGAAATTATACAAATTTAATGAGAAAAAGTGGCTATTAACAAAGTGGACATGATTAATTTTAATTACGAGACCATCGCCTAAGTAAACCTTAATTTGCGAATAATATACATTTCAAAGTTAATTCAGCGTAGGCTTATTATATTGAAATCCGACTTAATATCTGGGCTGCCATTGAGGATTCTCGATTTATTACGCGATGATATTACGGATGCGCCTTCCAGATTAATATAAATATCGCGGGATAAATGTGGAGCAGTCGAGACACGCGTTTTGCAAAGCGAGACTCGAGGTGCGGAGGGAAAATTTGGGATTCCTCCTCGTCGCCAAATATCCCGGCGTTTTCAGCCATACGTCGATTATTTCCTAAGGACGACAGTTATCGCGGGCTAACGAGCTTTTGGGCGACAAATTAAAATTAGCAAGCGCGCGCGCGTTATCTATGCGTCTTTGGACGTCGCCACCGGGACATTTCTCACGGACGTTCGACGTTTCCAATCCGCGTGATTGATGCATCGCTCATAAACGGTAATCAGCCTGTCCAAGAGGACCGTTATATATTACGTCCGCGCTCTGGACATTGTCCCAACACTTTTGTCACCAATATGCCGGCGTGTCGATGAAATTATTGCGGACGCAGGCTCGAGAACGAGCAACTCGTCGAGTGTTTTGTCCATTTTCTAATGTTTTGTCATTTCTAATTTTGTCAGTTTATAAATTCTCGATAGTAAAAAGAATCATGACCGTTATCATCGTGATTATGATTAATTAGGATGAATAAATAATTTGAACATGGATCTACATTGGACATCAGAACACGATTGAGTAATCGTAGTATTGATTATCCGTGAATCTTGGATTTTAAATTGGATATCGAAGAGTTTAGGGCGCAGATTTCGTTCAAGATTTAGTGTATTCGATAATTGTTTATTATTTATTTTGAGAGGTGCGATTTAATTTTGCTCTATTGAGTGGGTGTGGCATTTTAGTCGATGGACAGTAAATGTGACGGATATCTCTGAATATGCACAGGCGAGCATAGAGAATGGACCTAAAACACAATGCATTATTTCGACCAACGGTCTGGGGGAAACTTGGCCCCTTTACCATCTTCGTGTCACATGCGACTTTATCGGTGCGGAATAGAAGAAGATATCAGCGCTACTGCCATGGTGGGAATTACAGTTAAATCACGGACTAGGAGCGGACCTAACGTCTTATGGGACTTAGCATCGTATGCTCTGAAATACCGATCGTGTGAAAAATCCGAGGTTTTGCTATACCTTCTACCATTTAGAGTGGTGAATTCAGGAATTAAATCGAAGAGTTTATCCTGAACTCAACTTATTGATTTCGTGGAAGTATGTAATGTTCTTGCCATGCACGTAAAAAATAGTCCCTGGAAACCAGAAAACCGATACGTTGAAATATATTCTTCATCGTTGGAAGCATAATTTACGCGTCGCAAAAGAAGAAAAATGGCGGAAACTTCAATGTGGATTTTTTTATTCGATATATGACTTGTGATGACGCTGTCCATAATCTGCGATAAATCCTGAATTAGTTTTTAAGAAAATTTCAATGGCATATGTGTATTTTAAGCCGTGAACAAAGCGGTGTAAAACAAGTACACGACAAAAAAAAATGTCCGTCGCATAAAACGAACAGAAGCGAGAAACGGCGGCAAAAGTCCATGGCACACGATGAGGTAAATTTTACCTGGCGAAAGAGTTTAAGCCGCTCTCGATTTCGGTTGAGTCCTTGAATCGCTTGTCACACTTTTGCATCGCATTTGGCCAAGTCGCTGCACAATAATGCTAGGATATTTCCAGCATTCGATCATTGGGCAGATGATAATAATAATAACATAAATATTATTATAAATTTCTCGTTTCTATTAGAAGACATTAATGTACGACAATAACTTGATTCTATTCGCATTGATAATTGCGCGATTAAAATTATTTTACCAAGAATAGTTTTCATTCTTCCATAGAGAGCCTGGAATATCGACGCTCTCGTCTATTGATTTTTCTCTTACCCTTCTCAGGTGCACTTGCCATCGCGCAGATGGAGTCGTATGGTCGACGTAGCTCTTTTCGATGGCACGCAGGAAACTATTTTATCATTACCCAAAAATAATGCAAAATTGTCTTCGAAATCGCAAATCTAGCATTTCCAAATCCAAGATTGACCAGAGATATGAAAGTGCAAAGTTCGAATAGACATATAAAAATAGTACTACCTTTAAAAACACGCGATATACTTTGACACGTATTAATATTTAATTTATTCTGCATTAGGTTTTAATTTCTTCACATCCGTGAATAACTTACTTTCATTTATCCTTTCATTACAATGGCTACACAATAAAAGTAAAATCATTTCTGATATCCTAGCTTCTTCAAGGAGTAATAAAATCGACGCATTTACTGCTTGAATGACGATGTCCACGGTTGTTCCACATCGATTTTGAATTTTTCTTCGTCTTCGGGCATACGAGATGTCCCAGGTACAATATTTCAGGCGTGTAAACGATCCGCGCGTTTTACTTTCAAACGGACGGGCATCGTCGCCGTCCATTAAAACCCTGACACTGATATGCAGATTCTCCTATTTACCCCTGCAATTAGAAACTTAATCCCGGCCTCGAATTAAAAAGCGTCCTCGTCTCGCCCTGAAATTCAATGATGGATCGTTTTCCGCAAAATGGCCATTAAAGCCTTTCACTCTTTCAGAGGCACTTTAGGCGGCGCACAACACGTTAATTGTAATCCTTCTTGATTTCCAACCGGCCATCTGTTATTCCACTTGTTGGCTCCTTTGGGCAAATAATCGCCCTTGAGTAAATTTCGTGGATGGGCAGAAATTCGGTCTTTATATCTCGATTAGGTTCATCACTACAATTTACATCGAAGATTCGTCGACAATAAATTCCAGCGACAGGTGTTTCATTACGAAAGTTCGATGATCGATAGAATTTTTACTCAGAATGGATGAAATTTAGTTACGAAAAATTTGGGTATGATGAGAAGAGATTTAGTAGATTAGACGAGAAGAAATTTAGTTACGAGAAATTGGGCTCTGATTTAATAGGTTGCACTTGAAAATTATAGAAATATATATATTTATATCAATTTCAAAACAACATCATTTAATATTCATAAACAACACAAGTAATAAACTACATATTTTCAATTTTTCTAATTCATCTCCCATTCACAAACTTCGATCGCACTTTACGTATATTCATAGATAACCCTATGCAAAAATATCGCAGTCAGAGTGTCTTTTACAAAGTTTTACACAATGCAATTTTTCTTTTCACACGTGCAATCTCAAAGTTTTATCGTTCGAGTAAAACTCAGGGTTACTAAACAACACTTGCCACTTCAAAGCTTATTTTTTTTCTTTCATCGATGCAAGCACATCGTCCAACAAGTCAGCAGCGAGGATCGTCGATCGCATCGGGGAAACGATGCTAGGCGGAAGGAGGAAGGACGTCTTTTTTTAACAATCCTCGATCGGTCCGCCCGATATTCGGTCGAGCCGACAAACATCTGGGTCTGTTTGACTTACGTTAGGCGGTAGATAAGCCTGGAAACCGCGCCATATGTTCCTCAGATTGGTTTTGTTCTGCGCCCACGAGGCGTCGAGGAATTACGAAGCAATACTCGCGCGGTCATTATAAAATAATTCGTGCCCGGGGGTAGATGCGTGACGATAAACTATTTCGACGGGGGGGGAATTTCGACGATCGAGCTCCCGATTCGTCCGTGCGCCACTATTTTTGGGCCACGTCGCTTAAAACCAGGCGCTCCTCCCCTCGATATCAGCTTCACGTCGAGCCTCGTTTGCGCGTTGGGTCGAAAAGATTTTCCTCCGTAAAATCTGAGCCTCGAAAGAGCGATTCGAGCCTTCAGGGACCTTGCAGAAGTACGTTTATTAATAATAATAATAATAATAATAGAAAGAGCACTGGATGTTTCTTATGCTCGTAAGGAGCCTCTTTGAGGCTGGAGAACAATTGGAAATAAATCATCGATGTATTTTGCAATTAGATGCTTATTAGAGGTGGAAATTCGTAATGTAAAAAAGGATTGTAATGTGGAGGTAGAGTGGTTTAAGTACTTCTTCGACATCGACTTGTGTCGATCAGTAGAGGTACTTCATTGCTATTACTAAGGTACGGATCATTTAGTCTTGCTCTATACTCTGTTTCTGATTCTGACTCTGACGTCAGTACTGCGTATTCTGCTCTGCTCTCCGACTCTGACGCCGAGGTCTGAACTCTATATATTCTGCTCCGTAACTTTGACTTTGTACTCTGCGCTTTGTTCTCTATGTTTCTCGATGTCTCTATCCTCTGTTCTTTGTTCTACGGCTTTTCCGACGGTTGGCTCGGATCGTTAATAGGAAAAATCGGTTACAGCACTTTAAACATGATATCTGGAGCACGAAAATCGAGCTTCCAAAGCGGGCGTTGGAAAGATAAACGCTGTGCGCCCGTTGTTCTGTTATGAAACGAGAGTAACTTTGGGCCTAATATCATTCCTGTCTAGTTACATCACTGATGAAAGGGGAGTAATTTTTGAGCCCAATGTTATTCCTATTTAATTACCTCGCTCATGAAAGGAGAGTAATTTTTCAGTCCAATATTATTTCTGTCCAGTTAATTTACTTCTTATGAAACGACAGTAACTTTTAAGACAGCCCAGTATTGGTACTGTCCAGTTACCTTACCTCTTATAAAAGGAGAGTCATTTTTGAGCCCAACATTACTCCTATCCATTTACCTCAGTCATGAAATAAGAGTAATTTTTGAGCTCAATATTATTCCCGTTCAGTTACCTTACTTCTCATAAAACGAGAATAACTTTTAGATAACCCAGTATTTTTCCTATCCAGCTATCACACTTCTTCTAAAAGGAGAGTAATTTTTGAGCCCAACATCATTCCTATACATTTACCTCACTCATGAAATAAGAGTAATTTTTGAGCTCAATATTATTCCCGTTCAGTTAACTTACTTCTCATAAAACGAGAATAACTTTTAGATATCCCAGTATTATTCCAATCCAGCTATCACACTTCTTCTAAAAGGAGATTATTTTTTGAGCCCAACATCATTCCTATCCATTTACCTCACTCATGAAATAAGAGTAATTTTTGAGCTCAATATTATTCCCGTTCAGTTACCTTACTTCTCATAAAACGAGAATAACTTTTAGATAACCCAGTATTATTCCTATCCAGCTATCACACTTCTTCTAAAAGGAGAGTAATTTTTGAGCCCAACATCATTCCTATCCATTTACCTCACTCATGAAAGAAGAGTAATTTTTGAGCCCAACATTACTCCTATCCATTTACCTCACTCATGAAATAAGAGTAATTTTTGAGCCTGATATTATTCCCGTCCAATTACCTTACTTCTCATAAAACGAGAATAACTTTTAGATAACCCAGTATTATTCCTATCCAGTTACCTCACTTCCTCTAAAAGGATTCTTCTATTCTTCTAAATTACCTCGCTCATGAAAGGAGCGTAATTTTTGAGCCCAAAATTCTTCCTATCCATCACTTGTCCCGAAGCGGGCGCAAGATTCGAGGCCAATGTTATTCCCGCCCAGCAAGAATTAGAATCTTGAGGGACGCGCGAGATCCGAGGGGCCTCGTATAAATCGATCTCCCTT
The DNA here is from genome assembly GCA_038496175.1 of Ampulex compressa. Taxonomy (NCBI): domain Eukaryota; kingdom Metazoa; phylum Arthropoda; class Insecta; order Hymenoptera; family Ampulicidae; genus Ampulex; species Ampulex compressa. Next base: position 29,900 of record JBCFXI010001170.1, read on the forward strand.
GATCCCGCGGAAACGATAAATTCCCCTTAGCCCATCCCTAATTCCTGAGAACCGACGTCCCGAGCCGCGCGAGCCGACGATGCAGGGCGCAATAAGTCGGCCACCCGCGGCCTCGCAAACGATCCCAACGACGCGGGACGCCTCGGCGCTTCTGCCAACGAATTTCTCCAGCTTCACAGCGCTGATCGTCATCCCGACTGATCCTCCCTTCCTCCTGGCCCACGTCGATCCTCGCGAAAGTCCTCAGGATCGAGGCTCGGACTGGCGCGTCGAGGATACCGCCTGGAAATTTTGGGCCGATACACTTTGGAGTATTTTTTATAGATACTTACATTTTGATGCTTTCGATATTTACATAGATACATTTTGAGATATTTTCCTGGAGGGAGATTTCTCAAAAGTTATGCCCAGAATTTGGACGTATGGTTAATGTATTAATAGAATTGGAGGTTTATAAATGTCAATGTTTGAAGTTTAAAAGGATTTGGATTAACCTCGAAGGTTATGCGTGATAATGAATTTGGAGGTATAATTGAAAATCGTGTGCGTGTGTGTGTCGATTATACCAAATCATAATGTTTGATCGGGATCATTTTTATTAGGGGTTTAAGATGCGAGTGAACTGAGGGGGGAGTTGTTTGAGGATCGTGTCCTTGGAGCACGAAGAGAACCACCCGTGATGTGACATAAACCTTGAGGAGAACATTGCAAATCACGATCGTTGGATTCGACGCTTGATCCTGTAGGATACATCAGCTTCTGCTGATCCATTTAATTTTGCTGCACACTTCTAAGCGCATTCAAAATGAAATAAAATAATCAAGACAGCTAAGTCGTTTGATTGCATTGTAAAATAATTAAGGGATCGCGAATAGGCGGGTATAAATATCGCGGCGTAGAATCGGTTTGGGAGTTCGAGGAACATCGTCGGTATTTTGTGACCCGTCGGAAACTCGACTTGGATATATTTGCTCCTAGTCGACACCTATACGGTTTTAATTGCCATCAGACGTCGGAAAGTTTGTTTGTGAAGCGATATAGAGCTGATATTCGCCGGAGGATCGCTCGGTGTTACGTTTGAGCGATATATCTGGATCGTACGGATGCCTCCCCTGGGTGCGTTCATGGAAGGACTGCTTCTCGATAATTGCTATCGCCGGAGGATCATCAAACGTTGACAATTTTTCTTTATCAACGCCTCATCGACGTGAAAGTTCGTCCTTCGCCAACTGCGCCTTTGAGGGGGGTGCTCGAAATTATCATTGTTTTAAACATTCTTTCTATTTACCAATGTGCAAATTCTAGCAGCTTTTCTATAAATCCCAGAAAAAAATCTCTTTATGAAATAAATAAGACGTTCGAAGAAAAAGAATTAGCGTATCGATAAGAATTTTCATGAAACTATATTTTTAGCTCCAGAAATGTAACAAATTGTTAAGAATATTTTGAGAGAAGAACAGCGCTGCATCGATGCGGTTGCGTAATTCGAACAAATCAAGTACGTCGTGATAATTTAAATACACATAAGCTGAACAATAAATTAAAAACCCGACATCGTTTTTCAGAGCTTCGATAATTCAATACTTCCACAATATATTATCAACCAACCAATCCAATTCTGCGAGGAAAACGGGAAGAGAGTGACGTTTAAAGGAATTAGAGGTATCCTTCGACATCCTATAGTCTCCTTGAATGCGTAACAATATTATCCGCGGCGTTTGTTTGTGCCAATTACGTTAATCAAACGCGCACGCATGAAAAATCGAGCGTACACACGCGATAAGCAAGCAGACCAGCGGCGGTAAACAGTCGGGCAATTCTGTATAATCTCAATCATGAAAGCCCGTAATTCTTTTCATCAATATTCAATAATTCCTACTTCACTTTTATCCAATTTGTGCAGGATGTAATCAACCTCGATGTTCCGCCTGCGACGTACGGAATCGAAAATATCATTCGGATATTTTGAAATATCTCGATCTCCTATAAAAACAAATTTTTCCACTCGATCGAGCCGCGCGCACTGCTTTATGCCGTTAATCTAATTTATCTGCGCCGGTTATGATGCTTTTTCACGGCAACATGTCGCTGATAAATGCAGCAATAAAGCGATGCAGATTCCAGAGAGGGAACGGTGTTGTTATGGTTGAAAAAAAAAAAAAAACAAAAAATCGCGATGATTCAACCATCTGCATTTTTTTTCCATTATACAATGAATACCAATTAACCGATACTTTTGGCGGGATTATCGAAAAATGCATATCCAGCTTTGAATATAAGGATCGTAATATTGATGCACAGTAAATATCTACGTTTTAAATATCTTTATTTTACAATTAGGTTCTTTTGGTACAAGAATATCATTGTAAGGCAATTAAATGATAAAACATAAAGCACACGACAAGAAACAAAAGTAAATGATAAAAACGAACTGCATCGTGCGAGCTCTTTTTATTATACAATTTTAATATATAAACATTTAGGTTTTGTTTTGTTGGTACAGTGTATTTAATACTTTTTCGATGGGCGCTGAAAGAAATGGTGGAGGTGGAAAGGGGGGGGGGGGCTCGTGTCGGTCGACAATAATTATTGTCAACCCGTATCAGAGCCGCGGAGTTCAGTTGTTTCGATTGGTCTTAATTAAACGTCGGATTGGACGCACGCCGATTGGCGGCAGTGCCGTTTAATCATTCAAAGCCGATCGGCTGGTCACGCAACGCCGAATTTACTTAGATTAATTACGTTCTTCCCGATAAGACAAATCGACGAACTAGCGTTGCCGCGTAAGAGCCGGACTCCCGTGCAAATCGCTTTTAATTACATCCAACGACTTTTGAATTTAACTCGGAAGAACGTTTACATCCTGTATTTTATGTCATTCATGAGTTTATATGTATATATATATATGTATATATATGTGTAAATGAGGATAAAGCGTTCGATAAATGATCAAAAATGACTCAAGTCACTTAGCTCACGACAAAAATTTAAATATGAAATTTGTCGTTTGTTGCTTACTTACGCCTATTTAATCAAAGTTAATTTAAATATAATAATGAATTTATTCGGTAGATATTTGTGCTTCTTTTTCACGAACATATACCTTTTATATTTCTCTCTATATTAGAAAATAGCAGCCGGAAGTTCATGGTCAATAGTCTTTAAATGCGATCGTTCGATATTTTCGATTAGAAACGGCGTTATAAAAAAATATTTTTGATTCCCCAGAAAGACATAGCCACTCTTGATTCTCCTTTCACCTGAAATCTATACGAATCTAATAAATGATCCTTGCGAGCAGATAAAAAAATTGTGCAAAAAAGTCGTGAAAATTCGTATTCTCAGGAGCTCTCCGTATTCAAGTACTCGTAATAATTCGTACTCTCCAGAAAATCATCGCGATACACTATTGCACAGAGTCCAGCGGTTGCAAAGCACCGCTGCACATTCTTCCTCATTCCTCAGCATCCACTCTTAACCGGTTAACTACCTTCAACGTGTATACACGTCAGTCCAAAATTTTCTTTCCCATTCATCCTTATACTCATAGTGTAAAATAAAGAATTACCATTTACCGCGAGAACGCATTGCAGAAAAACCAATGTCTTATCGAATATAAATGTAAATATTCCTCACTTTGCTTTACATCCATAAAATCATTCCGCGTCTCATTCCTGCCTTATATTCCGCGACAAATGCCGCGATTAACCGCTTAAATCAGCGAGTCTCTTCCATCCCCCGATGTCTCGCCAAAAATCATCCTACGTTTAATCGCGCTTCAGCCGCCATCGAAGCCCTCCAGGAACGTATCCCGGTTGTTTTCGAAAGCCTCGAAGATACATCGAAGCCAGTGTCGACAGCCGCGGGGGGTAAATTGCAGGGAAGCGCATCTCGCTGTCGATTCCCTTTCCAGGTTTACTGACCTTCGGTAATTGCGCCCTAACGAAGAGTAATCGCAATTTAACGAGCCGTCCCCTCACCGCCCGGGTTTTATATCCGCGTCGAAATAATTTGTAACATAATTATCGCGGCGCGGATAAACGAAGTAGGGAGCAGCGCCTTCGGAGGGCTTCCTCCCGGTAATATCTCAGAATGACGCCCCAAATCGTCGGGGGGTAAATTGAAGCGAGGAAGACTTATTCGAAGTGGCAACATCCGCGTCGCCATCGAATTACGATCGAAAGTGCCCTTCGCTTTTCGCTCGACGACCCTTTTTTCTCCTTCGTCTCGTGGACTGGATCTGCGAGCAAGGACGACGATCATCGGAGATCATTGTAGCCGATCTGAGGATCGTTGAGAATTCATTCGCGAGTCGTCCTCCTCTTTGGATTAATCAGAAAACTGGAGCTATTTCCTCGAAACTTATTCCACGTTGTCTGGCGTTTCACGTCTTTCGAAAATAAGGCTGCTGGAGAATCGTACTTGCTATACGAGGCGCCTTTTTGTCCATATCCGTATATCCTTTCTCTAGGACACGATCGATTTTTACTCTATCGTTGTATCTAGTTGACGAGAGTAGTCTTTTTCCACTTCTAGTAATTTCTAGTAATAACAATCTATAGTGATTTCGAAGTTCTTCCTTATTTCCTCTTCACGCCTCGAAGATAAACGAATCGATCCGACAACACCTCACTTATTATATCACGATCAATATATAATAAACAATATATAACGACAAGTAATATTAATAAACAGCGAAATTTCGACTTTCTCCCAGAGTCCTATGCGAGCTGTAATAATATCAGTGTACTTTCACAAGGATCCCAAGATATTTCTTTTCCACTCGATCTCCCACCCCCTTTTGCTCTCCTCCCAAAAATAATGCAGCGCGTATCCCGATGATTTATTATAACGCGATTTCACGGGGTCTTATCGCGGGTAGGTTTGGAGACCTCTCGTCGGCCTGTCGTCGTACCCTGAAAAGCATAAGAACCGGGTTGGGAATAATTGGACATAAATCCACCCGTGGCGATTCCAGGTGGTCATTATACCGGCAGGAGCGTGCCCAGGCTCGAGTGCAACGCAAATATAGGCGGCGTACGCAACCGCACCTACTAAATATTACCTGGGGTCTGCCTCAAATATGCCCGGGGATGATAAATAGGTCGCGATAAGTGCCGGGTAACCCCGTAGGCGGTGCTGGACGTATCATCCCCCCTTATGGGCAGGGAGATTCGACGACTCAATATGGTTTGAGTGGACAATGCTCGAGAGGAGAATAAGGATAATGCCAACCTGCACTTTGTCGTCCGCCTTTGCTCCTTCACCATCCATCCTTTGTTTGTGAATTAAGCTCGAAGGATCCTACGCGTTGTTTCTGTGCATCGAACACTGGAACTCTGCCGGGAGTTTGTGGAATCTTTAGGAAGGTTGAGGATTGTAGGTTTAGTGAAACATGTGGAGCGTTTATTTTGAAAGCGGTGTCACTTTCCCTTGCTTCGAGAATATTAAAGGTTAACGTATTTGTCGATGGACAAGTATCTGGCGATGGCAATTTTTTGCGTGTATATTGTAGAAATGTTAAAGCAGTGGTCACTGATCTTACCAGCTGTCCATCGAAATTGGATTTACACCACTTTCATGATCGATGGCTACGTAAATTCTTTTATCGGCCAATATTAAATTGAACGAAGCATTGGTATTTTTTGAGGTATTAATAATTTAAAGTATATATAAACCAAGTATAAATCGCGTGATGTCTCATTTCTTTTTGAAATGGACTTACACCACTTTCAAAATAACAGTGTATACGGTGATTCTTCAAGCGAGTCCGCGTTTTGGATATCTTTTCAGAAGTAACATTTATATATGTGCAAATATTGGGTTGTTCGGAAAGTCATTTCGTTTTGTTTTTCGTTTTTCACCAACCAAAAACTACTGTGTAGAATTAATAGAACTTTTTCACACACAAGCCTTGCAATATCAGCTCTCAAGACATATAATGTTTATGCGGCTTAAGTGTGAAGTTGGTTTCGAAAAAACGTAATTAAGTCCTCTGACGGGAAAAAACGAAATTACTTTCCGAACAACCCAATATGTTAAGTATATTGAACGTGCAAGTATTTCCAGAATTGCAGGTAACTCATATGGTGGACCAGCCATTTCGATTTATCAGATAAAACCCGATCAACATCGCGCGTATTCGAATAACACTCGATCTGGAATATCCTCCTAACTATTTCATTATAACTTCATGGACGTAAAATTTATTATAACTCCGCGACGAGCGGGTATGGAATTCCAGAGGAATTATAGGAACACCCGACACCTTTTCAAAAGTCCATTCGCGCCCCCTTGCGAGGAACTCTCGACTTTTTCCTTTGCCAAAAAGGAAAAGGAGAAAAAAATCCCCGCTCGATTTATCGAACCCCCCCCCCCCCTATTTGCCGCTTCTTAAGGTGCAAATGTTTCCAGGTTTTTCTTGTTAGAAAAAAAAAAAGGGAAAAAGAAGAGAGAGAAAAAAGGGGGAGAGAGAGAGAGAGAGAGTGAGGAGGAAAGAAATTGAGGCGGCCTTTGATCTCCATCGGGTCCCGCAATAAATTCATCCTCCTAGGAGCGCGATTCCCTCATCCTCGAGCGTACGAGCTCCTCGATTCGTGGGGACGTCCCAATGAATGGTTAAAAACCACAAAGCGCCCCAACGAGCGGACCTTATCTCCTCTGGCGGATCTGCGCCGCCTTTTCAGTGGCTCGTTTCCTCGATTCATTCGACCTCCGACCACGTGGCGGCCCAGAAGGAGCAGGAATCGTGAATTTCATCCCTCCATCTGCTCCTTATCCGCCGCCTTCGACACGCGCCACGCGCGTTACTCGGGATCGATCTCCGAGGATGTCGAAAATCAAGCAGAGGACTGATTTTTTTGTATCTTGGATAAATTTCCCTGGAATAGCGAACCGCGCGGGATTTTTTCGCTTTCGTAAAAGCGTATCTTGCTCGAGAAATTTGTCGTGTTAAGTTGGTAACTGAGTAATCGAGAATTTTATCTATTTGTAATCTTTATTTAATTTTACTTTCTGGTATGGATTTCATTCTTCAATTATTTTGGAATATTAACCAAAGTGCATATCATCGAACAGATATATCAGTTTGATAGTCGTAATATAAACGCACTTAAACCAACGACCAAAACCGTCCACTAGTAAAATCCTCAACTTACTAGATAGTCGATCTATAATTTTACACGAATCATTCGATGACGAAACAAAAAAAACACGACGGACACCTTCACCTTGTTATGTATTGCATATTAAAAAAAGCACGATGGACATTTTCACGTCGTCTCTCCAAGAAAACGAATGCACAGATTTCGTGTTTTTCCTATTAAAAACGGGGAGCCTGCTGTGTTTTTTTTATCGATGATTACAATGACCCAAGAAACGTCGTATTCTGAAATCCTCGATGCGCCAGGATGCAACGAACGATTCGAGGCCTGAGATATTCGCGATAAGGGAACTGTTCTATCGGGCGCAAACACGGGGGATCTCGATAAGGGGCGAGGAAAAAAACACCAGGGGCGAGGAACGAAAGGGACGAATGAATCGTGAAATAGTGGGGAGGCTCGGATAAGGCGAGATAAGGCGCGAGCACTTCGCGAGGGCTAAGCAGAATGCACACGCCCGCCACTAAGCAGATCATTAGTATCTATTATACAGGATTTCATTTCCAGAGCCAGTCCAAGGAGAGTGTGCGCGTTCTGCATCGTATAATACTCTGGTAATACCGTACGCCGTGCACGGTTAATCGGTCTATTAATACATTTGCGGAGGAAACGTTCTATTACACGCTTATTCGACCAAAATCGAGAAACTCTATATCGAACGTGTCGAACAACCTTGATCTTTGACTGTACAGTACATATCGATAAAGCATCGCGCTAAGCTAGGAATATGTAATATTATATTTATATCTATTTAGTTTATTTATACCGTAGAATATTATATTATAAAATATTTGATGTTATATTTATATCCATTTAGTTTATTTATATTGCACGATATTATATTACAATTAACACGTTCCGCTGAATATTCCATACAGCCTCCTTAGAATTTTCCTTGCAAAGCGAGGAATTGAAAAGAAATTCTCTCTTATCGACTATTACAATCATGAGACATAGGATAGAACTATATTATAATACCCTGGAAGATGCACCTAGTATGGCACAAATGAAACTAAAAAACAAGTTCGAAAGTAAGTAAAAATCGCTCCAGCACGGAACGTGATAATCAAAACGATTACATCGTCTCACTAAATCTACGCGAGTCAGTCTTCCTTTATCAACGCAAAAATCCACTCGACACTTCCAGAAAGATCTTTCAACATTTTTTCAAAGATCGAAGACCCAGTCGAAGTTCACCCAGTCAAAATTCCAGTTACTTTCTCAGAGTCGCTGCGAAACTCGAAGTGTCCGCAGGCCAGGAGGAAGGATCGAGTCGGAATTCATCGGTTATTCCCCGTCGAAGGACGGTTTATCGATATCTCCACGCGGCGTCATTATCGATAATCCCCAAGTAACAGAACGGAAAGTCCCCCCCCCCCTCCTCTATTTCTTCCCACGCGTGGATCCGCGCGGGGCATAAAGCAGATTTATCGTTGGAACACGATGTACTCGTTAGCATAACGATCTGCCTCTAACTCGGGCACGTGTATATCCAGCGCTCGCGAGCCAATGCATATTTATATATTTCGGAGGTACACGCCTGGATAGACGTTATTACGTAATAATCCCGTTAAATGTAACGTTAAATACTATTAGCGCCCTGGCAAAACTGCGCGATGGAAATTGTATTGTTCTTGCACCAGCGAGTGGGACTCGGTTCCTAGGCGCGAATGGGAGGCGCCGATACTCGCACGGTTCATCGAGGCGATCCCTGATTTTTCGTCCTCCGCGCAACGAATCGGTTTGTATTGCGATGACGATGCGGCCCCCTTTTTTCCTTCCTCCTACGCAAATGCGCGCGATCCAGCTCGCTTTGGCAGCGATGGATATTAAGCGGAATTGTTCGAACGATTATCCGATAATCGGCGTTGGTTCGATTATCTTCGAGTATTGTCAGTCTTCGCGTTTGTTTTGTATGGAGGAGAAGGTGGATAGGGAGGATTTGTTCGAGTATCTGTTTAATGTATAAGGCCTTTCGAGGAATCGTGAAATCGGTGTTCTTTGCTCTTGGAATTTACACCCGAGCGTTGCGTGGATCGTTTATTTTGAACGTGGTGTAGGACCATTTTCTCTTGTTTCGAGATAATTACAGGTTAGCATATTTGTTGATCGGTTAATAGTACCGAGTGTGGCGATGTTGCTACTTGTATAAGGTGTAAATGTAAAAAGCAGTGGCCACTGATCTTATCATCTGTCTATCGAAATTGAACTTACACCACTTTTATAATCAATGGCTATACAATTTCTTTTATCGGCCAATATTAAACCGAAGAGAACGTTGGTATTCCTTAAGGTATTTTTTTTTTTAAATGAACTTATGCCAATTTCAAAATAAATGGTCCATATATAGATAATAATGTAGAATGTAAGGCGCACGTTGGTCCAAATCTTCATCAACGTGTAGAGTCGATGGATCTATTCCAAAAAGACGCGATAAGTAACGTCTACTAATAAAGAGTGTGCCATTTAAAACTTTATTTTTAAAAACGCTATAAAATGACTCTCCATCGATATTTAACACAAATTTTTTTTTATTCCGAAGATTGGAGTCTCCGATTTAAGATTGGAAAACCAGAACGATTTGGAGAAAGATTTAAAATTAAATTACAGATCTAAGAGAAACAAACCAGTAGACATCCTACCCTGTAATACAACTAAGTTCGTAAGACAACATAAGTAGGTTTCAACTAATCAAAGCAGTATACTCATAGAATCCCAGCTCCTCTGCGCGCATAATCCAAAAAACCCTTCCTTCGAAAGCTTTTCCGGACGCCAAACCGGACCGTGCGTGGTCCAGAATCGGAGCGCGGAGTCCGGTCGAACATCGGTTATTCGGCGCAACAATGCCGGGAACATTTGTACGCGTCAAAGAAAGACATTCGCGGGCGCACGTGGAACGACAAAAGTGACTACACGCGGCGTGCACATACGGATAACAGCGCGCAACGAGCTGTGCTGTAAAGCATCGTTTGTCGAGCCATTAGACGGGCTTGCACCGACACTATTTCCGTAGTTTAATTTACCGTGCGATTTTTACGGTTCGCTCCGCCCGCGCGACCAATATCTCTCACTCACGCATTTACTCATTCGCCAGCTCGCTCATTTGCCCGTGCAGCTCTCTTTCTCTCTCTCTCTCTCTCTCTCTCTCTTTCTCTCGCTCCTTCGATCATTTATCCGCTTTCTCCTTCTCTCTCTCTCTCTCTCTCTCTCTCTGTGTTTCCTATTTACTCGATCATTGACTTCTTTCTCTCTCTCTCTCTCTCTTTTCTATTTACTCGATCATTCGCTTCTTCCTCTTTTTCTCTCTCTGTCTCTCCTATTTACTCGATCATTCGCTTCTTTCTCTCATCCCTTTTCACTCACATTCCGCTTCTTTCTCTCAGTCAGTCGGTCGCTCAACGATTCCTCCTTTTTCTCACTCACCGGATCGCTTATTCGTCATACGTTTTTCTTTCTCGCTTATTCGCTCACTCGCTTTTTTCATATTCCTTCTTTCTCTCGGTCACTCGATTATTTGCCGTTTCTCCGTCTCCTTTTCTCCTTGCGACCTATTGTTCCCTTCACGTGCTCGATTATTTACTCGCTCTTCGTTTCCTTAGTCAGCCAGTCGGTTGCCGATTCTTTCTTATTTCGACTTACTCGATTATTTATTCATTATCTCTTATTCTTTCTTGGTCGCACATTCATTCACTTACACGTTCTTTCTCTCTATGACCTGTTCTTCCTATCGCGTACTCGATCATCTATTCACTCTTTGTCTCATTTCCTCGATCAGCCAGTCAGTAACCGATTCTGTCTCACTCCCACTCACTCGATCGTTTACTCGTTATCCCTTATTCCTTTTGAATCGCTCACTCGCTCACACATACTCTCTCCCTCTCTCTTTCCCTCCCTATCTCCCCCCTCTCCCTCCTCCATTTATCCTTCTTCCTCTCCTTTCAATGCACGCCACTCCACGTCGCCCTGCTAATTTATGGGACCGTTAATTTCGCGGCATGATCGTTCCGTGTGATAAAATTATCAATCGGCCCGCCGGCACGTAACCCGCCCGCCCGTCGATGAAACATTTCCACGGGAGTTTAAAGCGGGACGCCTGTCCGTACGTAATTTGCCGTGGGATTTATCAGAGTGTAATTTCGAGCCCAACGCGATACGGCGGATCGGTAAAGGCCGATGGTGCAAATGTTTGATTTCCGCCTCGGCCATGCACGATGGATTTTTTTCTTCCCCCGCCTTTTTTCCACCACGCACTTCCACCGGGAAAGGAATATCGCGCGGGTGTCCTTCGCGATTATATAATCGAGACTCGAGGTTTTTTTTGGAGATCGTTGAATTATGTATAGTTCGAGGATTCGTTTCGTTCTTTTCCATTTTTTTCCTTATCAGAATTTTGTTTATATCAGATTAGATTTATTCGCTTGACATACAACACTGTATTCTCTCTCTCTCTCGATCTCATGAAATCTTTGCTTTTTTCGAGAAACGATTTTTAAAAGAAATGAAACGATTTTTGAAAGAAACTACTGACCAGTTATTTTGACTGGTTTGGTAGTTCTAGCGTTAATACAATGGTGTAGTGAGTATCTCGATGCCACTGTAAGATAATCCTACTTTAGAGCAATTCAATTATCTCACAGAATTATAAGGATAGCGCCTAGTTAAACAATTCAATCCTGTGTATCCACTGGGAATATTAACACTAAAACTAGCAAACCAGTCAAAATGGCTGGTCAGTCGTTTCTTTAAAAAATCCCAGCGCTTTATAACGATGTATTTCTTGAGATTTCCACTTTGAGATCATCATTTTGATTTACTCAAATATCCTTTTAATCTCCCCTTTTTTTTAAAAAAAATGTATACGGTGTTTTAAATATGCCCAGAAAGTGGCTGATAGTTCTAGTCTTAACAGCACTACGAGTATTAGCACGAGGATCCAAATAATTTCACGCGCATCTCGGTTAAGGTTCAGCCTTTAATTTCGGTTATATAAGCGTCATGAAACGATTACTTGCCTTCGAGGCAGCCTCTTACGAGGAAGGAGCATAGGGACCGTAGTGGGGAACGATTCGCAAGGAGGCGATGCCTTGAACAGTGAGTTTCGGACGAAGTGCCGTTGGCGGTCGACGTTGGAGATCAAACGTACCGGAGTAGCCCTGTCACGGCAAGAGGTGGAAGATTATCAAAACGATCCGAGGCCCCGCGAGGACAAAGGAAGCCCGAAGGACGAAAAATATCGGTGGAACGAGCAATCTTCCTCGTCGCGCCAGGGGCGGCATTAATAAAAAGAGAGCCGGTTGACGATTATCCGCGGGAAATTTGCCCGCTGCGGAACGATTCAGGGATTGTTTTCAAAGCTCGACGCGCCCTAGGCGCCAAACGACGTAATACCGAGCGCATGAAAATGCGCCCACATCGGTCATATTATAATTGTTTTCGCGTCGAATGTGTCCGCGGGCATTTCGAGCCGTTTTGCGGATGAGCCCTCGCTTATTACTCCCACGTGTTTCGTGGTTCTTGGCGTTGCTCGTCGAGGTGGGAGGTGCGTCGGAAGAGTGAGACGAGAGAATGATTCTTGCGACCATTGGTGGCACTTATGGTGAAATATGTCTTGTTGATAATCTCAGTGGAGTTCGATCCACTTCCTGAAACGCTGGTAGTTTCATATTTTTAAGGAAAAAGTTGAGATTCAAACTTTTTTCGTGTAAGAAAATTTTTAAGGAAAAAGTTGGGATTCAAATTCTTTTCCTGTAAGCAAATTTTCAACGGAAAAGTTGGGATTCAAATTTTTTTCACGTAAGAAAATTTTCAACCAAGAATTCAGGATTCAAATTCCTTTCACGTAAGAAAATTTGTAGCGAAAAAGTGAGAATTCAAACTTTCTTCGTGCAAGAGAAAATAGCGCAACACTGTCCAACGAGTGTACTCCCTTCTAGTTATATAAAAAACCAAAATCCAACTCTAACTCAGACGCGCAGAAAAAAATCCTTTTCTCAAACCCGACCTAACTCGCGCAAGTACAAATTAATACGCTCTCCTAAAAAAAAACACATTTTCAATTCCATTTCACAAAATCCTTCGACCCTACTTTCCGCGCAGGGCCAAAAATAAAAAGATCCACAAGGAAAGAACTCCCCCACTCTCTCTCTCTCTCTCTCGATCTCTCGAATTCGAACTTTCCCCTTCAAATTTCTCTCTCAAACACTCTCCCCCTCTCTTTCTCAAGCACTCTCCCCCCCACTCCCCCTCGAACTTTCAGGTCCAAACGCTCCCTTTTAAATTCTCCCACTCCAATGGCCTCTGGGAAATTTCGAAATCCGCATTCCTCTCTTTCGAGCCTCCGCAGCCAAGAGTCGGCGCTCGAAGGGCCTGTCGACCTAGGCGCGCAAAAGTGAGCTTCCCAGGGCTTCGAGGACGAGGAAGAGAAGAGGGAGGGGGGGTGGCAGAGGGTGGCTGAATATTTCCCGATGAGGCCGTCGGCAGCGGCGCCGCCGTGGTATTTGCATAATTTCCGAATCTGCCCGTCGAGGAGGACGCGTGGGTGACGCAAGGCAGGCGCGTGTCGTGGGGCGAAATTGTGTGCCCGTGCAGAAGGCTCGTTTCTGGCCCCGCCGAAGGAGGGACGGACGTCAGCGCCGGGAAGATATTGCGGTTTAAACGGCTGGAAAATTGTCCAAACGGCCGTGCCGCATAATTTCGACGTGACTTAACGGCACTCGACTTAGCGCCTTTGGCCTCGTTAAACAGAGCCAGGCCGACGTGTCCCGTTGGATATTGGGGAACGGTGTCGCCGCAGCACCCGCAGGGTTGCGGAAGAGAAATGCTATGCTTTTAAAAAAGAGGATAGGCGATGTTGGATAGAACCGTTAGTTGTACGGAACATGGACGCTCTGTAATATAGAATAGGAGGGGACTCGATTAAGGGATGGTGATAGAGTTGGGTTGGCGTATAAGCAATCGCGAATTTCACTGTTCGATGGTTTTGGTTAGATTTTGAAGTGTTGTACTATAATTATTCTACTACAATTTTGGTCGATTTTTAAGTAATTATACTGTAATATATTTACGTACTCGAAATAACAGGTCAACGATGTTATTTTCACGCTTTGTACTCTGATTGTGATTTGGTAAAATGATAGATGAGTAGAATGAATGATTAGGTAAAATCAAGAATCCATGATTACTTACTTGTAAAACTAATAGTTCGAGTATTTTTTTGATCAGCGATTTGTGAGGATGAGCGAAGATGCTTTATGGATATTAATGCGAGTTGCGTTAAAAAAGTAAGATTTTATAATTTCGCAGGGTTAGGTTGGTTGGATTCGCCCGATTTTTCCTTCGCTCCCTTGCTGAACACGCGCGAAATGTATCTGCCCTGGAATTACAAATCCGCAATTACCCTTTCAATTAATAACCATCCAAAGGCGGAAGCCATGCCGCGCGAATGATCTTAACGTCAAACAGATTCTCCGCGAAAGCAACGGGCCGTCGGTGCTGATCTTTTCCTCCTAACGAATTAATTTGCATATCGTGTTAGTGTATGCAAATTGTTTTTCAGTATGATAAACGTGCCAGGGGCTGAGTCTAAAATCGCAAATCGGCTTCGTCCAGGCAGAAGGGGGCGATTCTGAAAATCGAGATTAAATCTCGGAGCTAGAAAATTTTCCACTTGCCCGCTAAAAACACGGGCCTCGATTCGTTAATCCGAACGCGCGATATTGGAAAGGCTCTGATGACTTCGGAGGTGGGAGAAAAAAAAAATTGATTTACGGCATCCTTCACGCTTTGGCCGGATGTGTTTTTGAATCATCCCGCCTTGCTCGTAATTCGATTCCTCGGATCCATTGATTCCACGATATTGTTCCAACGCAGCTTGGTAATTTAGTAAATAACGGCCGCCGATATAAAGCTATCTTTCGAGCCTTTTGGTGGCACGTCAGGAACACGTATGCGGGATCGAAGCGGCGGCTATTATCGTACAATGAACGAGAATGAAGCCGAAAGTGGCCGATCTGGCCCACGCAAGGGGCGGGCGTAATTTCAATCTTCGAAAGGGAGACTTGTTACACGCCCACGTGCCTCTAAAATTGGCGACAGTGATCTGGATTTCATTAGTCGGGAAAACTACCGGCGGCTCTTTGCGCTGCCGGAGAAGCCATTGGAGTCGCGGGCGACCTTTTTCGAGCGCCAGGAAAACCGAAAAGTGCCTGGCATAAATAGATGTGCCAGGTGGAAAAATAAGCCTGGCGTATTACGATTTTCAGACGGAAACGTCACTGTACAGGTTTTTACACGTTGAATTGACCCTTTTGCAAATGGCATTCAGCCTTTTGTAAAACAAACTCAGCCTTTTGCAAGCGGGTGAGTTTGTTCTGCAAAAGGTTCGATTCTATTTGCAAAACGCCGAATTTGTTCTGCAAAAGGTTTAATTCCATCTGCAAACCAGTGAATTTTTCTGCAAAAGTTTGAATTCCATTTGCAAACGGCTGAATTTATTTTGCAAAATGTTGAATTCCATTTGCAACTGGCTGAATTTATTTTGCGAAAGGCCAAATTTAATTGTAAAGAACCTGTAGTCGTCATTCGGTTCGAGATCACCGTAAGAGCACAATCGTTTCCAAACCGCATGGCTTCTCCTTTATTTAACGCACATTTATTTATAAGTAGAACATTTGTATAAATATCCCCGTAAAAACGGCGAAAGAGCCGTTGTCACGAATAACTTGCCGATTTGATTACTCTTGGTCCTTGGCTTATGTCGGAGTTTCTCTTCGGAGCGAGCGATTGCGCTCGACATTTCCAAGGCTATATTACAAATCGCAATGGTTCATGCCTTCTCGAGAATATACCGGCCGGAAAATCGATGAGTAATTCTATGAACGATGTTTGGCTCTCGCGATCTCCTCCGCGCCGATCCTATAATTTTATCGGCGCCCCGTTTTATGGCTATGTGTAACCGAGTGACACGGCCGAGATTGTTACCCCGGATACGAGATTGACACGTTTTACTGTCTCACGCGTAAATATAGACGGCGCACGTTTAAGTCCCACAAAGCATAATCCACTTTTCGATTTCCCAACCTCCTCATTCCTTTCCTCGACGCTTTTTAAACCCGTTCGATCGATTTCAAACCGTTTTCGAACTTCTTCTCGCGCGTTATCTTTTCTTCTGGAGGATCGCTTTTCTAGGCGTGTCTTTGAAGCGCGTTAACAGATCTGAGTACACGATCGAATATATACCGTGGCAAATGGAGCGGTGGTAGTATAATGTTAATGTTATTGAATAAGTGAAAATAATTGCTCGATCGTTTCTTGGAAAAATTGCCCAACCGTGATGCCGCATTTTCTCAGACTCTTCGTGACTTTATTTGCAGCACGTACTTTGGATGATTAGTACTTTAATCTATCGCCATCTCCTTTATGTCTTCTTGCTTTTTTTTTTATATACGGTATTTCTAAATGTATCTAAAAAAAGTTAACCCTTTCAATAACGCAATTCGACATCATCCGCATAATTCGCTTCCACTGAGCAAGCACCTCCAAGTTATTTTCCTTCAAAATTTAATATTCCTCCTAAAAAATAATAATCTAACCTGGAAAGGGTTATAAAGAACGAAAGCTTTTGCTTACTATGATTCTACAAATCCCCATAGTTAACGCTCTCATACACGCATAAGACATTAATTCTGACCATTGCGGTAATCCCAGCGCTCGCGCTTTTCGAACGTCCGCCCTTATCGTAAGACGAGGAGGTTAACGAAGCAACGCGGCCAGGCCGCCCCTGTCATTCCGTCATAATGGGGGAATAATTCCATTAATCCCACAGCGATCCTTTCCGTCTCCCCGACTCGACCTGCCAAAATCACGCTGCGCTGCCGATGAATGCCCACCGAAATGCGGAAGCGGAAACGCAAATCAGACCTTTTCCAAACTGCCGCGACGGCTCCATCGGCGTCCTAACGAAAATTAGCGATAATTGGCCGGAAAATGAACATTTGTGGCGGATTAAAAGGGGCCCTCCTCCCCCCTCCCTCCTTCCCTCTCCCACTCGCTGCTCGCCCCCCCCTCCCCCTCCCCACCCTTTTCAAACCCCGCGAAACAAGCCGCGCGTTCCTGCGGTATCATAAAACCGGGTTCGTGGTCTGTAATTTGTAATGAATACCGCACTAACTAGCCCTCCCCTCTCCCCTCTCCCCCCCCCTCCTCCTCTTTGCGCCCCACCCTCGTATCGTGGCGCGGAGCGAAGGTGCCGTCTATGCGCCCCTAAATCACGCGACAGAAACGTCCCTGATGTCTATTCATCGGACGTTCGGCCGGCAGCCGGCACGATCCGGTAATTGGATTATTATTTCGAGCCATGTTAAATATGGCGGCCGATCCGTTCCGCTATGCGCGCGAATCGTCTTCGTGTTCGGTTCCCAGGTGCCACGAGATTCGGCCTCCGCTGGAATTTCGCGCTGGAGGGAGATTTGGAATAACTTTTTTCTCGGTTCCTAACCCCTCTGGGCTTGGATTATTGTTTTGCAGTGATGCAATTGGATATTGAAGGAGAAGGATTTTTGGAAGGTGCTCTGCTCGGTGGATTACGCGGATGATAATCGTGGAGTGGTGTCTTTGGGGCTGAAAGGGGTTGATTTGGGTTCAGGAGGAAGATTTTTATCGAGTTTGAAGACAGTTTTAGGGATCGATTCCGATATGAGGTATTGCATTGGATGCTTTTGCAAGTTGTGTACAGAATGAGGTTATGGGAGGAGTATCGAAGAGGACGAAGGAGAATTGGGCGATTTTAATGTATGTTGATCGATATTTTGAGGAGGGAGGGGGAATGTTTTGTTGGTCTAAACAACGTCAACGGAGTTGACGCTTGTTTTTCGCTCTCTATATTTAGTCTATATATAGTCCAGTTTACATAACCTAGAATATTTTCGGATCTGTTTATCGTCGTCTCAATTTTCATGGCGGCGCTGCCTTGTCAAAGTATTTGGAGGCCTCGTTGTTTGTGCAGTTCGCACACGTAGGTTTACTCGGTAATATCGTACAGCTCGATACGACTCACGATCGTGGGAGCCCATTGACCATTGGTCGTGGAATAATTTGCAAGAGATTCTTGTTACACCGCCATTGTTCCGTGAATCCATTCAAACACTCACCCACGCGTTCTTCCTATTATCCTTTACGTATTTTTATCGAGCCTGATCGTCGCGCAGATTTATCCTCCACGGAGACGAGTCCTCGATTAAGATACACTATTTTCGATCCATGAAATTCCTACGACTCATCGATCTTCCATCGAGTTGCAATCAAATTAAATCGAGTACTCGGAGCCTTTTTCCCTCTCGTCGATCGGCGTATCAAAATTCCTTTCCCATTTTCCTCTCTCCTCCATCCAGCAACGTACGTCCACACGTGGCCGGGCGGCCAGGACCCTTCTGTTTGCGCACTTAATCATGCGATACAGCCGTCCATTATGTATATCCATACATCTGACACTCAAATCGCGACTCGCACGGCCCTAATCTCGATATTGCATTATTATTATTCCCCGAAAATGTGCTGTCACTCGATAGTCCCGATATCGTGTAACGCGCCACATCTTTCCCCATTAGGCGCGATAGGAGATAAGGTTTCGCTCGGACGGGACACCGGGAGGTCGTGTAACTTGGTAGGAAAAAAAAATCTCCAGCCTTTTTTTTTCCTCCCTTTTTACGAGCCCCTACTCTCGGGACGAAATTAACGCGGCGGATATGCTCTAACGAGAATATCCTTCGTTCGACTGTGGAACGTAAATTGACATTTCGAACTCGGCGGAGTATTACGTGTTTTCGAAATTCCGCATTTTCCCGGGCTCAAAGGTTATGCGAATTTAGTTTGCCGAAGTTCTGGGTTTTTGTTCGCGTCAAAGCTCGGTTTTAGTGTTTGTATAAAGCTCAGGGAGGAAAAAAGGCGGCTGGATATCCGCTGCGAAGGTAGATCGGACTTTGATCGCGCGAACGTGTATTTAAGTACATCGAGGGGAAAGATGGTTCGATTAATCCTGAAGCTGGATTTAAAAGAAGGGACGAGAATGTCTTTTGTTCGGTTAGAAATTTTGAATCGATGCTTCGAACACGGTGGTTTAGAAAGAGGCTTTAAAATTTTTTATTTTAGTAGTTCGCAGGACATATAAATTGCTTGGTTTACCAAAATCTCAGATTAAAACGAATTTTTCTTAAGCAGTTTTAACCTCCGCATGGAACTCCGTGAAGTAAATGTAACTCGGTGTGCGAAAATAAAAGTAGACCCAGGTTCATATCGGACTTTGATCGAAGAAACCTATGCTCGGGTACTGGGTTGTCCCAAAAGTGTTTTTTGCCATCTGCACGCAGCTGCTTTATCCGACAACGTTTACACAAATATGAAACCTAATCCGTCAAGCGTTGTAGTCTTCATACTTCGGTCGTCCTCTAGCTGTATACGTAACTCGATGAAATACAATCAAACAAAATATATCGCGCATCTATTATCTCCTTATAAAACAAAAGCAACCATTCTTATAATGTAATAGATCCAAAGCACCGCCTTAATTCGATTAAGGAAGCGCGTATATATTTCGACATATCGAAAGACGATGCAGTAGCTGACTATCTAAAACAAAAAATATTACCTATCTGTTATCTCCTTATAAAATGAAAGTAAGGTTGTAGAACAACCTAATAGATCCAAAACCACCGTCTTAGCTCGATTAAAGCGTCTGCTTATTTCGATACATCGAAACGCCGCGCAGTAGCTGAATTTCCACGATGCATAGGAAACGATAACCATCATCGATGCCCTCCACACTGCGGAGTACTTCCGCTCCCCGAACTTACCCTGCTTCTGCCTTTCTAGCTAAAAAAAAAGAAGGAGGAGGAGGAGGAGGAGGAGGAGAAAAGAGAAAGAGGAAGAAATAAACCCTCGACGAGGGTTGCTACCGGCACGGCGACGAAAAGGGGGAGAGGCTGGATCTTTTTATCCTTTTCTTCACCCACGACGACGTACGGAGGGGCTGCACCTGCGCTCTTCCTCCCCTTGCCCCCCTCCTTTGGCCCCCTTTTCTCGACCCTCGCGACTCGAACGCCGCCGATATTGCCCATCCGCCTATCCGCCCTCCGCGCAATCAAAGATTTACAAGAATAAATAGAATATACATTCGAGGCGGCGCCAGTGCGATGGAACCAATTATTACTTTCGCTCGACGCGCGGTTTACGAGGATTTTATATAGTCCGCTCCTCCGTTTACGGGCCCTTCGCGGCGGATGGATGCGCATCGAGACGAATCGCGGCGTGCATCGCGATTTCGAGGGTTTGAAGTCTGATTCGAGGATCCACTGGTTACCTTTATCGAGCGAATCTCTCGTGAACGCTGATCTTGGTTTCTCCGCTTCTGCGGCTGGTCGATATTTGGGGTCTTCTGTGAGTTGGTGAATGGTCATTGGAATTAGCGGAGGGGTTGTATTATTTTTCTTTGTGGTGTGCTGGAGTAGCATTAGGTGTGAGGTAGGGGCAGTTTGGTTTTTGATCGAGCAGATGGTGATGGTAAATAAAATAGAGGTTTATTATGATGTTTTGTGCACTATTCAGGAGATACGTGTCTAGTATTATTTTAAGCATATGTTTTGTCCCGAATAATTAAGATCGACTGCAAGAATGGGGGATAATCTTGCGGTTGAATATTTATAACTGTCGTGATTCAACGTGGTGCGTCAACGCCTATTCGATTGACTTTGTTAAAAGTGAGTTAGAGTAGATTATTACGTTGAGTTATATGATTCTATTATTAGTGATTTACACTGCTCGTTTTTTTTGTAGAATCGTTGCACGTGAAAAGCTCCTCCGAATATAGAACAAAACGTCGTAATAATAAATTTATCCTTCATAATAATACAGTAATAATAATAAACTTTAATAATTGAAGATCAAATTAACCCTACGGGATTATATTATATTTAAAATTACAACTTGAGACTTTATATCCTTGGATATTTAAGAGTTCTTTGGATATTTAATATACATTTTGAATATGTTTAAGATACAGTGATCTTGATGGTCGACGGTAAGGATCGAGAAATGTTAAAGCTAAGGAGAGAGCTTTGGCCGATTGGTGGAATTTTTGTCGCTTTAGCTCGTGGCGCGTGGAACGATTTACAGGGTTTTGCCATCTCGTAGATGAGAATACATCGGTAGCGCGGAAGGCAGTATGGCGATACTCGTGATACGCGAAATGTAGATAGACCGTTTTTATCGTATTTTGTTCACCCGCGGCGATATCTACGTTTATCGCGGAATTTATAGACAGGTTCGCGATGTATAACTTTATTTCGAGTGCCATTCGCCAAGCTTGACTCGCGGAATGCATCGGTGTGATCCGAATGTAGCTTTGGAGCCAGTGGTATACGAATATTCCGCAATATCAATATCGTCATCGATGATTATCTGGCGGATCCTAAGGATGCGGGGATTTGTACTTTACACTGCAGAGATTACTTGCAGCGATGCTCTTGATGTCGATATACAAGGGATCTTTAATATTTATATATTAGGGATGATTACTAAAAAGTGGTAAGCATATTTTATGGAAATATACTCCGCATATTGTGTTCTTTTAATCTTGCATGCGCGCAAAAATATATCTAAAGGGCGAACAGTGTTTCAAAGGACACGCTCCACAAAAAGCACCCCAAATATTATTTCCCCAACATCAACCCCAAAGAATTATCCGTCGATCACACATCCAAAAGAAATACTATCTCTCGATCGCAAACCTAGAAAAACCTCGCATATCTCGTCCCCATCCACCACCTCGAAAAACCAAGAACCCCTTCAATCCAACTCCCAAAGAAATCTCCAAAAAGAGCGAACAAACCTCAAAGGACAACGCGCGCTCCACAAAAAGCACTCCAAACACCATATCCCCAACGTCAACCTCAAA